>CAAKHD010000697.1:42698-107020 GCA_901007705.1 Fistularia tabacaria
ACACACACATATATATATATATATATATATATATATATATATATATATATATATATATATATATATATATATATATATATATATATATATATATATATATATATATATATATATATATATATATATATATATATATATACATATATGCCACAGAACATAAATAGATCATTCATCTTATTTAGTGTTTTCTTACAGGAGATTACAATTAATTTACAGCAAACAAGATAAACAATACAAAACAAAGTATCATAAATATGTTTCGGAGTTCAAATGAGGAAAATAATCCAGGCCATGAACATTCACACACACTCTCCGCAATCTACTCTTAGGATCAGTGAATACCAATGAGTCGATGAATACAACTAAACAAACAAACAAAACAAGGGAGAAGAAGAAAAAAGGGCAGCGTCTGTGTCTTCTGTTAATGAGCCAAACAAAGACAGACTACAGATGAAATGCTCTCCTATGTGGTTCTTGTCAACAGAGCTGGTTATCCCCTCATGCCGACCCACAAGAGGTTTGTTTGGTTTGTTCCACAAGCCATACCAACATTGAAAATCCAACCACCTTTACCCTACCTTATGAAGGATATAGTGGATGATATTTTCTCTCAGATTACAATTTGTCACATGAAATTACCCAAGCCATGTGATTAGAAGCCAGTATGAAAAAATAAACAATTAATAATTCATTCATTATCTATACTGCTTTTCCTGCTCTCAGGGTCAACGGAGCTGGTATCTATGCCAGCTGTCATTGGGTGAGAGGCAGGGTTCACATTGGACTGCTTACTGGTCGATCGCAGGGTCACACATACAGACATATAACCTTTCACTCTCTCATTTACTTTTTTGGAAAACTTCGAAAGCGTTGCAAAACGAGTGGAAGAGGCCATTAATGGAATTTAAAGGTCCTTCTCTTGAGTGAATTTATTTCACTGATCCATTCGTATGCTCAAGTGACCCGCTGTTAATTTTCTCATCCGCACAATCAAATGCTGGTGTGTGTCTCCTGAGTGCAGGTGAAAACGGCAAATAAAAGACCCACGAACCCAGACTTTTTCAGATGTGATGTTTTTAAACCAGTGAAACTGTTAATTGTTTAACAGCTCACCGTCTTTCTTTCATGACTTTGTCTAAATGCAACACTGAGGCAGCAGCTGCATCAGACCGATTCTCCAAATGCATCATTGCCACTCAGCTCAGTACCAGTAAAGCTATGTTGAAAATGACCCAATGTTGGGCTGACAGTGGCTGGTTGGGAAACTTTATGGAATGAGCGCTGATCTTGCTGTTCACTGACCCAAATATGTGTCCTCTTACGTTCAAATGTATTTTCAAATTACACATATTTTTCTAAATATCTGTAAAATAAATGGATCCTCACATTTTTATGTTAGATATAGACCCCTATTCTGTCAAAAGCAATGTGATAATATCACATAGATTTGTGAAATGGTGGCAAAAGCAAGTCACCAGTATTATGAATATTAATTCATAATATTCTGGAGCTTCATGTCAATCCGTGTGGAAGCAGTAGGACCAGATGTTTCGTATCCTGAAAGGAGCCTTTATCTGCCTGTTCATGCCTGCAGCTTGGCGCCTCTCCTCACTATATATAATTGAACAATTTAGTTTTTTGTGAATAAAATCAGTTTGATGATCAAGATTTCGTGAACATATATAACACATGTAGATTTTCAAAGACACTGCTTTCAAAAGTATTGACTACCCCAGAGCCCTCACTATTGATGTAAAAGTTAATTGTGTCTGGTAGTGGAAAAGCTGAAGCATCCTACTTAAATGAAAATCTTAATGACATCGCAGTTTAAATGCCCTCAACTTCAACCAGAGGTGAAGGCGTCATAATCATGATGATAGTGTTGTTGTCGGTATTGTTGTTGTTTTTGCAATCACTCCTGTATGGAATTATGGGGCACAATGAATCCCAAAGCGTGGCCTGCACCAGTACCTTAAGGTAAATACTATGGTTATTACATAAATGTGCTATTCTAGAATTTTGTAATGTTTGTTGCAATGGTTCCCTGGAAATTGTATGTAAATTTCAGACAACGCCCCTGCAATAAGGCATGCGCCACCTCTCACCACTTCACTATCCACCTCCGAACGTGGATGCGTAAGAAGGCAAAGATCGGTTATACCCTGAGCACATGTTGATCACAACTTTTGCCGTTACTGTGTACGGGGAGAAAAAAAACCAACATGTTTTTTGACAACCTTGAAACAATTACCGTTGACTGGGATGGATCACAGTAACAGTTGTACTGCTTCATCTACAGTATCTGCTCCTGTTGATGGTTTTCAGACTCTTCCTCTCTCGTTTCACGCACTATGCAATGTTGAGGTTCAGTACCCGCTGTGAGAGTCTTAATTAGTCCATCTTCATGCATATTTGGTACGAATATAAAACTCATAGCAAATTGAAATTAGAAGTACAATGTTGGTGCAGCAGCATTTGAATAGTAAATGTAAAGTTTCAGATTGGTTTGACACAAGCCCACAAAGAGGAAGCTCTACAATTTGCCCCTAGGGATAGATGACCAAGCAGGATGGTCTCTCTGTCTCTGCTGTTATCAAACATGTTGTGACATCTTGTGATAATCATTGCTTTAACTTAAGCAGTGAAACCTCTATTCTTTTCAGGAAATGATTTCACCTCAATATTCTATGTGTCATCGAGCAAATCTCTTCTGCTTAAGTATTCCTTTTCCTCTCAACTGATGATTGAGCACAGGCACAAGTTATTATTTATAATTTGTGTTCCTGGTTATAGATACTATTTCTCAACATCCAGACAGCGTTTCAGACAAATCTTTTTGAATATTTATACTTGTAATTCTGCTGTTATAACATGCAATTTGCCTTCTGTCAGCAAGAGACTGCTGAAGACCTGAATGTCCCAGCATGTCTGACAAGATTTGCTTACACTTCAATTTCTCCTCTTCCAATTGCTTTTCATTGAACTTCTCATATTGAAGGGTACCGCCGAAATTTAAATACTAAAATGACTATCATAAATTTATAACACATTTCTTTCATACTAAAGTTGTAAATATATATGTATACATACATATATATATATGATTTTTCAATCTTGTTTGCAAAGTGTGAACAAGACTGAGAGACTGGAAATGTTACAAAGACAGATTCCCTTTCCTCTATAGAACATATTCAAATTTTGGATGTGCATTGATTCTTAACAATTACGGAATTACAGTTAACAGAATTATATTTTTAAATTAATGGCCTCCAGTCACAAACAAACAAACATATCAAATGCTTAAAAAAATGACTGCGAGTAGGTAAATGAAGCACGCAGACTCATCAGTGCCGCAAATATGGGAATGTAAAATGACAGCGAAGATTGATGCCAATAATTTAAGAGAAACGCAATCCCAGTGTTCACTGCTACGGCTTACCATGCCAGAGAAGTCATTGTTTACTGTTAAAATCCATAACAGCGTCACATCAAGGTATGTCTGCAATAGACTGTTGGACTCTATCACAAGAGCTGTTGCAGCTGGATTCCCAGATCTGCTGTTCTTGCTGCCAAGGGCCTTAACAAGGGTCTGCTATGCTGAGCAATTAGAGCCATGTCAGACACAGAAAGCTGGAGTAATTGGAATAAAATCAAGAGAATTTCGTTTGCAAATTATTCATCAGCAGACAACTAGCAAAGGAGGGCATTCAGCTATTAATCTTAAAAAACGACCCACACCTCAAGCCGCTCTTTTTTCATCCCCAGACGAACGTGTTATGTCTTGCCTACATCTTAAAAAGCACAGGCTAAATAAAAATCTCTTCAATTGATGCTTTTTTGTCGCAGCTTGGCTCTAACTTGCGACGTGGTAGAGCTGAAAAACAAAAGCAACATACTTTTCTCATAGCCAAAAAAATACTGAGTTGTGCTGCACTCAGTGTGGGACTACATTCGCGTGTAAAAGGCTTTATTAATTGGAAAATTCTGCATCATGCTGTTTTTTTATAAACTCAGTGACAAAATAATTGAATTGAAGATTGGAAGACTAATTGTTATTCAAAAGAATCCACCTGTTTTTGAGAAGAAAAAAAAATTATCAAAGCTGCCGGTAAATCAATTAAAATTATTGTTAAAAAAGTTTTTTTTCACAAATTCTAGAATAGCATATACTTAAAAATTGAATCTGTATGGACATACATTATTGTTATAATAACATTACCCAACCCACAAGAATTGTAATCTGTGATTTCACCAGAACCAGGATGACTCACACAGCAAACCTCAAAGCAGAAACCACTATGCCTCCCAGCGCAGCATATGCCAGGAGCTTAGTATACCTGCACTTTGTACTAGCAAGCTTATAGAGCAGCTTTTATATTAATTCCCTGCTGCAATCACCATATTAGGTTTGATATTAATCCCTGGAGCACACGCAGCAGCACATGCAGATGCCGTCCTTGCAGTGTGTCAGGAGAATGGATGACATGAAACGATTCTGCTGAGGGTGTGAGACTTTCAAAGAGGAAGAAAGATTCATTTTCAGTCCTGCTCAATTTGAACGCCTAGGCTTTATTTCTTGAAATAATTATATATATTTCCACCTCTGAAGAGGTGTCTGGAAAATCTAATGTACTTTCCGCTGAGTAGATGGAAAGAGAGGTGCCAGCCTTAAGGAGGATTCGCTGCACTGCTGCAGAAATTAGTGCCTGCGTTAATTAATTCATGCATAATCAACCAAAGAAACCTGATAGCCTCAAGAATCATCCTCCCGGACACATGAAAAAACATGATGCATCTATATTTTCAAAAAACTCATGAATAATGCATAAAATTTAGGTCAATGAGTGCATTAAGTTTGGGCAGGTCTGTTATACGTAGATTGGTCTATTATATGCAGATTGGAAAGTAGAGCTAACAGAATATCTGATATTGCTGAGAAGAAAAATACTTTGTGTAATTCTTGTTTTCCTACCTTGGAGTATAAACTCTTAAAAGCAGGACTGTGCAAACATCTTAGTGGCTTCAAACACCGCAGATAAAGTAAGGCTCTTGAATACTAAAAGAGGCAACATTTGTGTGGAAGATTTCCCGATTATCTTAAACACTGCGCATGTGTAATGGGATGGACGATTATGTCCTGATGATTTTAGAGAATTCAATGTCACCTATAATAATAACACTGTGACTAACACTGTTTGTTTCCTGTGGCTGGAGCTAAAAAGGTACAGGTGATTCTCTGCTGTTCTTCTGCAGTTAATTAGGGAAGCCATCAGGATTTGTCCTCATCTCAGTAGTTCCTCTTACACTGCAAATCCTGAGATGGGAATTTTATCATTTGGTTACTCTGCATATTTATAGAGGTTCTGAAACACAGGTAGCATAAATCTAATAGAGAGCACTGGCTGAAAATTTGCATGGTGCTTCAGAGGTGATGACTAGGACACTTCTCCCTGTCTCCTTTATCTAAATCCCTCTCTGCTCTTCCCATTTCAGCCACCTTTTTTTTTTCAACAGACTCATGGAAAAACAGTTTCACCGCCAGTCCTTTTTCGGCAAACCATAAAAAACCCTAATCCAGTAAACCCCATAAGGAAAAACAAAAAAAAGTTAACCAAAAAAATAAGACAGATATGACACAGAAATTGCATTATCAGCACATATCAGATCTGCAGAGACTTTCTCTGTTCCGAAACAAACAGATGCCCTACAGATTTGTGAAGAAAAAGAAATAAAAGAATCACAGCACAAGGGGGCTTCACAGAGGATAATGACACGGCCCGGGCGGAGAGGCTTATCGTGGAAAGTTACTCTTGACACCCAGATTGACTGCTTCCTATGATTAGAAGCCATGTCAGATGAACAGGTCCTGCTTGAGGCCTTAAGAGTCGAAGAAAGATTAAAAAAAGCCAGGGATGTTGTGTTGTGAACTTGTGACCAGCTCAACAGATTCAAACACATGTTCAAAGGGTGTCTTGCAGCCATCATCCTTTTCACTGAGACTACAATACATTCCTCTAGAAACATTTCAGAACATTTTAAAGGAATTGGACCTGTATTTTTAGGCCTCTTTTCATGGCAACTACTTTCAATGGTGCACAACGTTCAACGTATTTGAAAGAGGAGTTTCCTGCTTTATATGAAATTACTTAAATAGATGATTAAATTTGGCTTAATTTCATCTAAAATTATTCACGTGACAATCATGTATGTAGTTTTTGTAATTACAAATACATCCGAATTGTGATTAGTTTAACTGCAGATCTGTTCTTCCACTAAACACCTGGACCTTGCTGATGGTGCCAGAGAAGTTGTACGTAATGTTCCTTTAAGAAAATCCTTTGATTATTTATGTCGTTTTATTATTCTTATAATTCTTCTTATTCTTCTTATGATTATTATTATTTGTATTTTGCTGGGAAACTGTCAGGTTTCAAGGCTCACTGATATTCTTTCAGGGCTATAGATTGTAAAAAGAAAATAGTAATAGCATGACAATCAGGTTGATTGTATACATGTAAGTCCTTTATAATTTCATCATGATATACTTTGAATTTTTGTAAATTAAAAACACCGCAGGTGACAATCTATTTTCATCAAGGTCACTCAAGCAACTGCCACTTTTAGCTCCTGATTTTGGACGTAATGAAAGGCTGACCTCCACTCCCACTGAAATGTTATCTGGCTGAATTGTTTGTGACTGGTCACCAACTGCCACATTTATTTGTAATAGCCAATGAGAGATAATCACAATTAATAATCTCCACAATAATAAATCTGCAGCTCAGGCTGTCATTGTGTATATTTATCTCTGATGAAGATGGCCACTGGGATGAAAGAAAAATGTGGTGTTTTTTACCAAGAGGAAAGAGAATGACAATATGAATGGATAAAGATATTGTTGTCGTGAATCTTGATATCAACTTAGTGGCAAATATTTAATTGTGACAAGTGTGTTTCGACTCACTGAGTGGAGCCAAACGGCAGCAGACACAGGAGTGCACAAGAGGGAGGTCTACAGTGAATCTTAAATAGTTATTGACAACCCACCAGTTGGTAAAACCCTCTCCAGGCCCTGGATTGATCGTCAGTCTTATGCTAATGCAAATAGCTTTGCGGCTTTGAATGTTCGATAAATGTGGGGTGATGTGAAGCACATGGGTGAAGATTTCAGAGGTTTAATTTGGAGCAAGACCCAGCATTCTTCCAAGCCCCCCGCTCATTTGGGGGCTATGGCCAAAGGCATCATATGTTTGATATGTTTGCTGTGTTCGATTAAATACAACATACTTATGTGTTTATTGATATGCCACAGTGGGTATAAAGATTGGCGATAACTAGATGATAAAATAGCTTTTGGTGATTAATCTTTGCTACTGCTTTCTGATTATAATGAAAGCCCCACTTCTTTTCTGGCTCTCCCTTTCTGATCTTGCACTCAGCACTCCTTCCATCTGGTATATGATGTATTTCACAATATCCATCCTGTTATTATTGGCAAAGCTTCAAATCCAAAACTGTTTGATGAAAGAGATAACCTTTTTAACAATAAAAGGCAGCTCTGGCACTTTGATATATTGAGCATAGTCATCCCAAATCTATCTATCACAAATTATGAAGATAAACGCTGTGTCTCAATGGTCTTTAAGAGTTAAAGCAAAAGAGAAAACTAAAACCCAGCAAGGAGTTTTGTAATCAGTCTTTGGGTTGGAGAAAGGAGCTGGATCCTTAGGTACTCGGTCAAATAAGACAGGAGTTTTTTTTTGGGGGGGGGGGTTCAGTTCTGATTTAGGTCTTTTCTGTATGTTGTAGGACATCCGATCAAAAATTTTCTTCTTTGTGTCGAAAGGAATCTTTTTTAAATTAAAGGATCAGAGAAAAGAAGAATGGCTGGTTTGAATGGACCAAGAAATAAAAATGACCTGCTTTACTAAATTAACTTTAATGAGGTTTCAATTTTGTATACGTATCTTGTTCAGAAAAAAACAACAATATTTTTTTTTTATTCATCACCATTTAAATGATACCCACACTTTTGAATGCTTAGGAAACTGAGAAGATCAGTGGAGGGACAATGGGGAGAGGGTTTTAGGGATTGTACAGTCATTCCTGTGGGGCTGAGGTGTAAATAGTCTTTGCTTGAGAGCAGAGTGAAACAAAGGGTCATCAGGGCAACAGAGGATTGTAGCTCCTGTGACTAAGAAAAGTTAAGCATAAAAGTTTCATTTTAGAACCGACTCACTCAGAATAAAGCAAACAGATCACCTTTGTGTTCATCATGTATATTTTCATTTACAAATATACAAATATTCACTTTTTTTTCTTTTTTTTTAAAGGCTAATGTTTCCTGTGTGGACAAGTGCAATCAATCAACCTCATTTATCTCAAACGTATCTTAATTTGGGGCTGCACATGATTGGCAGTGAAGGACCATGAAGGGCAAATTAGGAAAAGCTTGTGATTGGACCTCTTTACCGGCAGGACATGCAAAATCTAACACAGTATTTTCTTTTCATTCTGTGCAAATGGCATTCCAATCAATTAGAGACACATCAGCACTGTCTGGGCCACCTGAGGGACCCCGTCGGAGCAAATTAGAAGAGTCTCCCTGCTGTTTTACATTTCCTGTCACATGCTAACAGGGAAATTATAAGTCATCTATTGATGCTTGGGCAGGGCAAGGGCAGACCATAATCACCCTTTGGCCAGCTTTTGGGGAAATTATTGAGGGGAAATATTGAAGATTAAGAGTGAAAACCTGAAAGGGGTTGAAGCACTTTGCTTTGATATAAGTTCATTGACAGTCTAGTGGTGCTAAGTGGGGAATCATGTTTGTTTTGGTGTCAAATCTCAGGAGAGATTACTAGCAGATAAAAGCCTTTGGAAAGAGATTACTGAACGGGACACAAGTCAAGTCAAAGAGTCTCTTTATTTACCTACAGATCTCTAGATTGTTGTTTGTCTTAAGATGAAATGAATATTAAACAGCACTCATGTTGAGGAGTGAAGTCACTCAACACATATATAGCCAACCTGTTAGCCTGAAAACGAAATACAGAATACTATTAATTAATACAGTGTGATTCAATAACTCATTAAAACCACTGGGTTACCAAAAATAATTAGCTCCTGTAGGTTTGGACATATACCATTGTCTACGGAATAAGTACGTTTTTTTAATCACATAACCAGTGACTGATGATCAACAGGGATAGATGTCTTGACAGCCACCTTTGCATGACACCCTGCTGTCCATTATTAGTTATCATCATCACCATCATCATCATCATCATCATCATCGCTAATATCATTATTGATATTATTATTAGTAGTAGTACCATTTGTAGCCTTCAGAGTAGAATTAGTTGTAGTGAAAGCAATAAATAGTATTAGAAATAAAGATTAGGATGAGGATCAGGATTTCTTAATATGTCTGACGAGGTCATGTGACAGGGTTGTGAACGCCGTTATGTTCTGGACTGGTTTGAATGAAATATCTTTCATTTTGAAATATTCCACTGAGGACACAACAGCAGCTGATGCCTGAAAATATCTTCCCTGAGTTGGAATCGGAGGGGTGGCATCAGCATCACAAAAGATTTCTGTCTGATCTCCAAAAGGATGCCAAAAAGAAACACATGGGTTTCGGAATGACCTCTCCAGAACTTGAAATTGCAAATCCACGGCAGAAAATCGGGAAATATGTGGACTATGTCCACATTTCCGAAGAAGAGTTGCGTTTCTGAGTCTTTACAGTATCGTTTGAGAATATGCTGTTTGTTTTTGAAAGGTCACTGGTTCCAGTGACATTTTTGAGAGGTTTTGTAATGGGGCCAACTGATGCAAGACAAGCACTCCAGCATGCACAAGCAAAGAGGGCAACACGCACAGGAGAACATGTCTGCTAATTGATGCTGCCCTCTATTGAATCCGAATCTGCACTGTATGTATTTATGTGTGTGTGTGTGTGTGTGTGTGTGTGTGTGTGTGTGTGTGTGTGTGCGTGCTCGAGCTTGTGTGTTTTTTCTTTTGTCTCACATTTCCCTCAACCTTACCTCAAACTGTCAATGCAGAATGCCAAAACATACTGACACGTCATCAGGTCATCAGAATTCAGCTCTTAGTTTAATTGTTTCATCGATTTAATTTAGATTCCATCAACATCTGATTAGTTTTTCAAATCACAAGGTAAAAACATGTTGCTGTTTTTTGTAGTCCAATGTTTTCACATTGATCATCTTTGTAATTAAGCAGTTGAAAAATTCAGGAAACATTCTTGATTTGGCTGTTCAGTAAACAGACATGTGGACAACATTATTTACCTCATCGCTCAAGTTCGTTTTATGGCAAAGAAATACATTTGCAATTGTTATATGTGATACAAACAAATGTTTAAAAAATCAATTTGAGAACATTATATTTAGAATTAAAATGGTAAAGTCGTATAATTTATCATGACTCAAAGAGTTAAACAATCAATACAATCAATAAAACCAGCATTATGCCATGATATAAAATAGACTCCTTACTAGAATACAACAAAAATAGCATAAATTCTATTTTCTATATGCATTTTGAATTATTTCATCTAGTTAAACATTTGATGATAGTTCCCAATGACAACATTAGCTAACCATTTATTCAAGTGGGAGGTCCCCCTTATCCTAACCCCAGTCAACCACCCAACCCGCTCTAAAATAAATTGATAAATGATACAAGAGAGAACCACATTGTCCGTAGTGAGTTTTTTGTTACCCATTTCTAAATAGATCATACTGCTGAGATGTTCTCTTGGGGTGTTTAACACGCCAAATCATTATACTTAAAACTCAACAATAGCTTGTCGTTCAGGGAATTGCAGGAAAGTTTGTCAAGATCATCTACACATCAATTGATAATCATTTACAGATTACGTAAATACATAGACTGAAAAAAATTACATGTACAGAGAATTTCTGATCTGATAAGCCAAGGTAGATTATGTTGAGTAACTCAATGTAAAATCTGCAAAGAAATGTTTTTCAACATTTCAAATGTAATTGTTTGGTGAAGTGAGCAACCTCATCCTGGTATTTGAGGTTAGGCAAATGTCTCTACCGCTGATATCTCAATAATTCAGCAATCTGAATGGACAAAAAGCACAGCAAAAAAATTTAATGATGTGGGTGTGATGGATAGATGGTAGACTGTCACTTTCAAATTGGTTCATTTATCGATTACTCGTTTTCATTGTGTTCCGAACACCCAATGGAGCCATTAAATGGAAATGCCATCTTTAGTTCAGCTTGAATTGATTTATTTGTCTGACCCCACATGGTTTAATAGTCAGAAAATGATCTATTCCGAATCGATATTTACATGACATAAAGATGATCAAGGCTTGATGAGGCAGCAGTGATCATTTAACAACTTTGTCCTCATCATTCGAGAACCCACATCATGCAACCCACTTGTGGTTTTGTGAGCCATGATGACCCATGGCGTTCAGTTTCATGACAGGACACATCCAGAAATTCCGAATGGACTTTTGACTTGTCCGTGTCAGAGCAACACTTAATGACCACTTTACCCTGCATGAATGAGCCCATCATTAGCAACCAATGGGCAGCTAAGCATTGCTCTCTGTGTCACCCAACTGCTCTCTCATCTCGTTTGCATTCCTGGAGCAGGATATTCCTATTAGGGGAAGTTATTAACTTGCAAATACTTCGAAGTTTTAGCCTCAGCAAAGGCCACTGAGCACTTTAAACAACATGCTCTGAATGATGCCAGGGAGCTCTTGGAGTACAGCCGTCCATTTTTTTTTTTGAACCTTTTCAGATTTCTCTGTAATCTGCACTATTTGATTGACTGTAATTAATACTTGATTCCTCCTGCCAAGTCGAAGGAACAGTCATTTCATCAACTTTACTATGTGGCACAGGGAAAATTAACTCAAAGGTATTGTCTTCCTGATTGGAGCCATTGAGATTTTCTAAGTTGGTGGGGGTTTTCTGAGGTGATTCAGAGTCCTCAGGTGGCAGTAATGCGCTGTGGTTCAACTTCCCAAGCGGCAAATGTCTCCCTTCAGGCTTGTATGTGGGCAGTGCCAGCCACAGTGTAAATGCAGATATTAAAAGAACATGTGACCTTTCATCCTAACAGACATGGTCTAAACTGCCACTGATCAATAGCAGGGCAGAATATCGCACTTCGGATTTGGGTAAGAAACACGCACATCTTTTATCGCCCAATAAAACTGTCAGTCAGAGCCTGCTTTCCTGCAGGAATGTCTGATTCTGAATAAGAGAAAGCAAATCCCAGTTTGGATACAGTGGCGACTAATTTAGGTTCACAGACAGACTTTTATTCAGAGACAGAAACAGCGTCCAAAGGGGGTCCTCTGTTCTTGCTATCTCACATTCGTATAAATATTGTTAATGAGCGTGCTTGCATTCTTACATTAATGCATGTGTGTATGAGTTAGCTGGGTGGAGGAAAGGATAGACCAAGACCAAGTTCTTTTAATTTAATCTTAATGCAATCATCAGGAAATGCCTGAGAACAAGAGATGATTAGCAAACAGAGGAACGAAACCAACTGGAATTGAAAATTCGAAGGGAACATTAGAAGACTTTGACAAGCCAGACCCTGTTCTATTTCTGTGAACTCCGTCTGCTATATCACGGCCATGGATCATGGGATTGGCACGATACATGAACCTCACAGCAAGTGAATGCAAGGAAAAGCTTGACTAAAGTATGCCCCTCCTGAACAAAAATATTTTGCTTTTAACAGCCACGTAGGATGGAACCTGCAAAGTATTGACTGTGAAAATTAAATGTGACCATGAAAGATCTCTGATGTCTTCAGAATAAGCAAAGTGCTTGCTTGAAATTAGAGAAGCATGAACTGTGACTGCTTTTGATTACGCTTGTTTGCACACTCAGCCTTTCTCTCTTGGTGTTTAGAAAATATATGCTACCTTGAATCTAATGCACCAGTGGGCAAAGTACCAATATGATAAAACATAATTCATCTGTAAATACATATCCACTGGGTTGAACCCTCTAGTTTAGGGGGTTGCAACAAACAAATATACTTAAGATCCAATGTATATTGTTAGCACATACATATCCAATCAATACAATCCAGTGACACTGTGTCAAATGATTAAAAATTATGTCATGTTGTTTGAGAACACAGAAGTAAATGAAAAATTAATACTATGGATTTGTAGCTTTACATAATGCACCATTGTAATGCCATGCCTTCACTGTACATCACGGCACAACACTTGTAACCACAGCCACACCATGAGATTTCTGCTTTTACTGTTGTAAAACATGAAAACTTTACCGGACCAAATTCATATTACTCTAAATTTTATGCACGTGAATTTCTCAAGGACATATCTTGATATTTACTTAACACTTGCTCGTTTATTATTCAATTACCTCATAGATACTGGAATTGGCTGGTATTTTATGCCTGAGGACATGTTTCTAAATGTCTCCCTTGCTTCAGTGTTCAAAGGGAAACCCAGAAAACAATAATTTACTATGCAGAGAATGACCTGAGAATCACCGTAGAAGGAGGAATGGCAGAAGGAAATTATTCAGATGATTCCATGCAGTTCATTTTACACCCATTTTGACTTGACAAATGTATTTTCTTGCAGTGAGCCGGTTTATTATCAGCAGGAATTATTCAACAAAAAGAGGTTGGACGTTGGACGAAAATGCAAATGGGGGCATCCTCTCTTCATCCAACTGCTGCATAAATGTTAACAATATTAACATTAAGGCTATCAGTTTGCTCACTGCCAGATTGTCCCAGTTTAGTGGTAGAACAGTTCATACGGGTTCCAGCCATCTCGGGTGAGAAAATCAGTTTGTGCTCAATCCTAACTGTGTGTCCTAACCTTTGTCTCCAGAACTCCTCTTCTCCAACTCCCCAGCCACCCCGCCTCACCTCCCCCTTGGCCTCAGGTCTTGACTTTGCCACTATCTCTCCCCCCTTCATCTGGGTTCCATAGTTTCCTTCCTTGGCCTGATTTGTCCCCCACCAAGCTATATCTGCTTTTTGGACCAGACCTATCCAATCACTATTACAGCATGAAGTCAACAAAATCCAAAAAGCAGGGAAATATTAAACTTTCTTCATAACAAAAGAAGCAGGCTTTTACCATCGGCTGTACCATCACCCCAGACATTATCATCCTGAGTGTTTTTCCCTCGCCAGTGTTGGAAAAAGATTACAAGTAATTCCTTAATCTGTGAGTCTGTCACACTGACATACTCCACAGAAATGACAGTACAGTCATTTTAATTTTGCATTACAGGTTCTGAAGTAAACTACTTTCCTAAAGTGAGAAAATCTGAAATGTGTTGAGATGCACACTTTTGGACCAGTAGACAGAATCAGCAATGTTGTAAAACTCCGCACAAACGTTCCTCCTACTCTCTCATGTCAGGTCATTTAAGCAAATCTACAGACTTGAAAACAAAATAAGATTGGTAATTTCTGGCAGTTTTCAGTTGAAATTTGTAGGGATTATTAGAACATTGAACTTAATATCCCAGTTCAGTGAGTCACTTCAAAACCACCTCGGATTTTCAAGAGGGTTTTGCAATCCTCTGTGTGACAAAACATGATCGAAATCATTGTCAGATTTTTAAATCTTGTGTTTGGAGGCATCTGTGCAGTTTGTACTTGTTCTTATTCAATTTCACCCCAGTTTGGTTGTTTGACCGGTTTCCAGATCACATATTTCACATTTGCATGACAGTTGATTTAAATTAATATGGGAAAATTCACAAAGTCGGCAATGCACTGCATTCCCTGCAGTTTGTAAGAAATTGCATTGGTCTATCCTAGAAACTTTAGAGGGAAATTACATGGCAATTCTTCTCCCGTCAGTCACAAATATAAAAACATACTAAAGTTGCATAAACTGAACATACAACTGGGATTCTGGAAACAGTTAATAAACAATGTGAAGTGCCTGCTGTGATGCAGAGTGAATACAACCGGACAATGGGAGTTGTTTAGAGAGCAAGAGTCAATTTTTGCAGCAAAGAGAGTGCGATTTATTGGATTATTGGAAGTCAATTCTTTCTCTTTTACAGGTTTTATTGAGGGTCTTATCACAGAAGAAGGGTTGGAGAACTTCAATTCAGAAATTAAATCAGACAGGATAGAATAAGAGTCAATTATATTCAAAATCACTAAATTGCCACGTGTGTTAAACTATTGGGGTGGCTGTGGCTCAGTTCGTAGAGCGGGTGTCACTTCAATGTGAGGTTTGATTGTTTGATTCCCAGTTCCTCTTGTTTGTTTGTCCAACCCGCAGTTGCTTCCGATGGTATGGTTTGCGACTCGCATGGCAGCTCTGCCTCCAAGCTCTGCCTCCATTGGTGAGTGTGAGTTTGAAGATGGGAGAATGTAATCCATTGTAAAGCACTTTTAAACTGCAAGCTGTGAAAGCTTTATATAACATGATACCATGTGCCATTTACTGTGTGTTTCTTAAAGGGAAATTGCATGTCAAGAATCTGTGGAATCTGGCCTGAACAGTTTGAGATGTACTTATTTGCAATTTCCACATAAAATATCCCAAACATTAACTGAATTCATATGACCAAAAAAGTACCTAACGTGAAACCAATGTTCGAACACCGGTTAGGGAATAAAACAGTAGTGTGACAGCACTGCATTCATCTGTCCTTTCGGGGCCTCATTAGTGCTACGAATCATTGTTTGATACACAAACTGAATGCAAAATGCAATGTGATGACAGGCGCCCCCCCTGGTGTCAGAGCCAGACCACCTCTGGTGACCAATGGATTATAAATTGTTATTGTTCAAAGGTCTCAGTGCCCATCATCACAATTCCCTTTAGACGAAATGGAAATAAAATAAAATATTGACACAGTGGACAGACAAAAACAAATGCTCACATAGAAGGTCTGTTGTTTTTTTTTGTTTTTCTATTTTTGTTCTGTTCCTTTGTTTTGTTCAGTGCTCAAATCTATGAAACAAACTGTGACTTGTTGAGAGGGTGAGGTGAATGCTTCAATGCCAAACAGTGTATTCGATTCAAGTCAAATGCTTTCCTGTCCAAAATTCAAAGAGTTCTTGTTTGATTAGCATTGCGTAATAGTTATTGATTGTTATTTGCCGAAGCACAGAACTGTTTGTGTGAGTCTGCGCTGTGAACAATTATGTATGCTGGCAACTAACAAATCTATGTTCATTTTACTTTGTAATTACATCTTTATTTTCCATTTGGTGGTCAGCCCAAACCATATTATCATTCTCCCTTTCTCACATAGCCCAGCTGCATGGAGAGTTATTCAAGATGTGTGTGTGTGCGTGTGTGTGTGTGTGTGTGTTAGGACATTGGGGGTCTGAAATGATACACTGTGCACATGACTGAAGTCCCTGCAGGCACTGGGTCACCAGGATCACAGCCAGCACATTAATCTGAGTATAGAGTGAATAGATTAATGAGCAGCTAATGCCAAATTGTCACCCGGGAAACACTGTCCTCAATTATTACCATAAGTGTGTGTCGGAATGAGCCAAATAGTGATCAGCAAAGTAGATGGCCCTATAGCTACTTGTCTTTTAATATGAGCTGGACATGTTACATGATGGAGTCACAAAGATGATTATTAAAAATCTGACAATGAATTAAAAGTCCATGCTCAAGGAATACAATGCCACATCATTTTCTGCATGTGTCACTAATGTGGTTTTGGTGTCGAGGAAAATCGGTGCATGCTTCCAAAAACAGTAAAGTTCATCTGTGTGAAGTTGAATGTATTGTCTTAGTAATCTGTTCAACTGAATAAAGGTTGAAAAAAGATTTGAAATCAATGATGATTTGATTTTGTTTTGTCCTAGAGTCCTCACTTTTCTTTAATCAGGACTATACTTGAATGGTTTGTCATGTTATTTTAAATTGCCCCAAAATGTTTTATCATCAATTGTATGTTCATGAAAAGTCCACAGATGAGCATAATCGTGCAGAGGCGCAAATGCCTTTCTCCTCTATTCATGGCAAGGTTGTCTGGCAGTTTCTGTGCCGGAGAGTCTAATGAGCACATCCATCTGCATGCATCTCATTTAACATTGTCACTGAAAAAACATAAACAATCTTTACAAGGAGGCAAATTATTTCATGTTTGAAAGTATGAAGGTTATTCACAGCGGTACTGAATGGTTTTTGATTTCAAAGTGAAGCCAATACGGCTCAACATGAATATGTCTTTTGATCTAGAACACTTAAGGCTCTTGCATTTGTCCTCTAATGTATTTTTTACAAACAGAAGAAAGTAAAAGGAGCTCATAGGTGGTTTTCCTGCAGCAGTTGCAGTGAAGCAAAGGTAAGGTTGAGGTTGTTCTTGGCTTTCCCCCTCCTTCATTTTATTTCCTCACCCTTCAAACCCCCAAACCCCCAAACCCCGCTTGGCTGAGATGCACAGCAGGACTGGCGGGTTTGAAGTACCTAAGTAATGGAGAATTTGGTGGTAGAAAGACTTCCTTGTCATGTTGTGATAACTGTGGCTCCCTTTCATCAACACAGTGTGGTTTATTAACGTCTGCATAACACATATGGCCTCCCTGGACTCCCAAGGAAAAATACGTTGTCCAGAATCAGAACAGAAATGTTCAGGAGGTACATATCTTATCAGAAGCAGCAGATGGATGAGCAGAAAATCTCACTGTGCAGATAAAGTTGAACAAAACCTTCCTTTCAATGTAAAAAGAATGGAGTAAGACACGTGGGTATTGTACTGTCTGGATTCTGTATGAGCTGCACCATCAGAATTACAGATGAACCTACTGGGCAATGAAAGCGTGTGATGAATTGTGACTCCTGAAAAATCCATCACTGGAGGAGAATCTGGGTTCATCAGTCATTTCAATACCACTGTTTGTTACCATATAGATGGAGGATACTTAAATTAAGTAAATCACCTACTTTAGCCTTTATTGACGAGGACCATTGTCATACTTGAGACAAATGCAGTCGGGTTAAGTATATTCATTTTGTCTTTGCTGTATCTCTCATGTGTCTCAACTGGTTAACTTCCGTTTAATCCGCAAGATCCTCCTCTCATTTTTATGTGAATTGATCTCTCTCCAAAGCACCTGTTAGAAAAAAAAAAATTAAAAGGTGTGCAAGAAGAAATCTCTTTTTAATCTTCTTATTTCATGTAAAATGACTACCTTGTTGGCATTACTTTATAGTTTTAGAAGTAAATTCAGGCCATAAAATGATGTCATTACAGCAAATACTGCATTAGAATATACGGTATGTCCCTGGCAGAGTTGAGTGTGTTGTGGCAAACTGACAGCAGCACATCTGACATCAGCTTCTTTGGGAAAAAGTAAATCTGAATTGGCATCTCCTTTTCATTTTATTTATTTGCAATATATTTTTCTTGATTTCAAAATAAGCTCATTTCAATTCACACACATGCGTGAGAGAGAGATGTTTCACTGTATCTATATAACATTTGCGTAGAAGTGAATTACATATTGTGGATTTCTCTCTGTTTAATACAGCTGATGTTTTCTTAAAACACATTTCACATTTATCTCAATGTGAATAATGCTTCATCAAGAACAGAATTTATCTTCATCACCTGACTAGTTCGGGGTGTATGATTTGGCTGTGCAAAGAAACAGTGTCACAAATTTGCAACTATTGGAATTTGAATTTAAACCAACAATATTCTACTCATGTAAGACCAAGCTTCACCTAACAGAAGATCTGTTAAAGTTTCACAGTTTTAAATCAGGATTAATGTAGCTTATAAAAAAAGAAGACTTGATTCATTACCTCAATTTTACTGCAGGTGATGTTTAGGTCTTTCTGCCAGGGCATGCCTTGATGACAGAATGACAGATTGCTGACAATCAGGCCACGTGAGACACAAACTAGAATCTGCCGCAAGTTAAATGATTAAATGTCCTGGGTAGCCACTGGGTCTCGTTGACTAATTATTGTAATAATTTTTTCCACATTACTTCTCAGCAATTTGAAACATTTTGGTGTTATTTCAAAACATGTCTGATGGATGTTTATCTTCAATAAGTGACGTTTTTTCGTTGACTGACTTTTTGTTTCAGTACATTGAGAACCTGTTAATTGTGCGGCTAGAATAACTTCCCTCTTTTAATGCTCATCGAATGGAAAAAAAATACCACAATGTATTTGTGTTTCTCCTCAAAAATTGTGTGGGTTTTCAAAGCACATTTAATTATATGTTTAATTGCCATTTATGAGCTCTTTAAAAGAGATTCCATGTATGGATTGATGTATGTAGACATTTCGGAGCCCGATTTGCATTTCAATGGTTTAATAGCGTTTTCATCATTTCCAAGCTGATGAGCCATGAAGAGTCCAACATAAAGCTTTATACTTGTTGTCCGATGGGCTTTTGATAAGGATGTTTATGATGCATGCCTTGTATTGATGTACGGTAAACATTTCTACCTCATGTAGGTAATCACTTGTAATCATTCACAACTGCAATTTGCAATCCCCACTTTAATACAAAAGCACAAGCAGAAAAACAAAAACAAAAACAACACCTTGAAGAGATCCTCCCACCATACGTGTTGTGAATTTGAGTTCCAACGGAGAACCCTACTTTTCTGAATCCTAGAGGCTGACCTTATGGAAGGCAAATAAACAATATATTGAGAGATTTTCTTCCCCTAAAACCAGTAATATTGCCTCTGTTGGAAAAACAGTATGAAACCTGTGTAAATCTGTTAAAGGTTGCTTTGAAGCACACCCCTACATCGAGGTTTCAATTCTTAAATCTGTCATGAAAGGGTTTTTTTCCAAACACAAGAATTCTCATCAACACAGGATAACCCTTCCATCAGGCATTTAGGTTCGGGTCCATCAGGACCAAAACCACCAGACATTTGATCATTTTTTTCTGCTGGCAAATCCTTATAGTTCCCCATCCCCCACCATTTCCAAAGAATCTTTTTCTTCTTGTGTATGTATCCAACTAAAGTTTTATGTATGTATATTCAAAGCACAACCTGTGGGTTTTGTTTTCTAATAACTTTAACTACGAAACTCTGATAGTATAGTATAGTGGAAGATTGATAGAAGATATATACATATATATATATATATATATACATGTATATATATGTGTATATATACACATACATACACAAACACACACACATATATATATATATATATATTTATATATATATATATATAAATAAATAAGATTCACCTTAGCCCAGTGGCTGGGGTTCAAGCAGAATATCCAGAAAAGCGGAATAACTCAAACATCATTCTGCTGGAAGTCTGTACTGTTGGACTGTCATATGAATTCTTCCCCCTTGTTGTTTGGTGTTTCTCTTGTGAATAGTATCCAGAAATGTTGACTCTGCTCGGCTGCCATCCAGAGCTGTGGTTTCAGGCATGGCAACCGGAGGAAGAGGAGGGTCCTGAAGGAACAGGCTGGAGCCTATTTTAGGTCTTTTTATTTAACCCAATTACAGTGTCAGTGTGCAGTAACTGAACCAACACCGGTCTGTGCCTCCTTTGAAAAGTGGGACAGAAACATAATAGACATGGAAATGTGATCAAAGCAAAACAATGAAGGATTTTTTTTTGGATGAGACAAGGAGAAAACGAATTACAGGCAGAATGATCTTGTCATGAAATGAAATGGCAGGTGAACATGCAGTATGTCTCATTGCAGCTTGGGAAGCAGTACCTAGATCACTTTCACATATTCATGTATTTGAAAGTTAAGGTTTATCCCCAGATAAATGTCCCCTCCAGCTTAGTTATAGCTACAATAAAAGCATAAAACTGTTAAATAATGAAGAAACGTCTGTGCCACCTGAGCCACTGTTGTATGAAATTGGTCAGATTTTTAATCTGAAGCTTTTCTGTGCAAGTAAATGAGGTAATCATGTATGAGGAGAGCCCATTGATGCAGGATATGAAAAGCTAGCTGCTTGTTGGAGCCAGGGCTTTGTAAGCAATCCCATCCCATGAGCTGCTCTGTTTAACTGTGCTGATGTGACTTTTCCCTCAATAGCTGTCCTCAAGCCATCAACCTGAGAAAGCACTTTAGAAGCTGAGTAGGACTAGCAAAGTTTTTCCCCTGATTTTCTTTTGCCACTTCTGCCGTGCACTTATCTGTCAGCTCTCAGGCCTAAGACATAAATGCATCACCTGAATGCACCTTTGGCCTCGTTAATCTGAGCCCCTCTTGATATAATTTGCTATATACAACACTGCTTGAACCCAAGTAAAGATGATGCAATTTGCTCTGTACTTATCCCTTTTTTTCCTTTTTTCTGTTAGCAGTATTATACAAAATATTTTGCCAAAACACAGGCAAAGTAATCCTGAGCATCAAAATAGAGCACATCATATGCGTAGATTGTAAAGAACTTTTATTTGCAATTTTACCCCTTCAACAGATACCACTTTTAGTTCTCCAAGGGAAGGGACAGGAATCTGGACAGTTCCCTAATGAGTGATCCAAATTGTATCCCTTCATTTGTATGATTTTTTTTTTTTCACCTACACAGACACACGTTCAGAAACACACACCCACAAACACAAAAAAATGACTTTGTCTTACATAATAGTGTGCAGAAATCTTTGTTATTGGGAAGCTGTTGGAGCAATCACTCCATCTAGTGGTTAAGTAAACTTGCTCAAAAGAAAGATGGACTGTGGTCACACATATAGATACACACACACGCACATGGTTTTATTCCTTAAAGATCCACTGCTGTATTTCACAGCAGGTCAGTCATGTCATTCTTTGTGTCATGTGTTCTGCTTGTCTGTGCCCGCTGAGGGATCCTGTTGAATTCACTGTCACTGTTTTATCCAGCAGCATATGAAAATAAAAATAAACAGCTGACTAATTTGCTATTGATTTAATGTAACATAACGTAATTTAACGCTACACTTAAACTGCATTTTATATCAACAATTGCTCAAAGTTTTAGGTTGATGTGATACTGTACACAGCTTTAGAACCTGATGTTTAGCAGGCCCCCTCAGCTCTACAAAACTTGTTCTCCTAATAAATCAATTAGGTTGTGTAAATTAGGTTGTGTTGTAGTAATTTACCAAATAACCTCATGAGAACAGCAAAAAGTCTCCCAAAAATTTTAATTAGGTTTTTTATCATATTTCTGACATTTGACTCAAATTGCAGTAGAACACATTTGAGATCCATTGTACCAGAACCAATAAAAGATGTATATATACACGAAATAAACTTTGTGATGCAGTATGAAAAAAAATGAACACATCAGTGAGGGTAACTCAACAAAAAAAAGTTAAATAAATACACCTTATTAACAAAACAAAGACATGGAATGTATCACGATGTACCATTGAGCGAGGTTTTTAAGTAACAGCATGAAAAATGATAAACAGTCAAATTGAAAACAAAAAAAGGGAATTAAAATATTATTTTTCGCAAAGGAAACAGGTTTTTTAAGGCACCATAAACAATAGTAACAAATAGCATTTTCTAACATGAAGCATATGAATTAGAATTTGGAATCTCAGAGATATGACTTCAATCTTTTAAAGCCTGTCATAATTGTGGCAATGGCATTGATAAAGTGCTCAATCGTAAACTGTGTTTGCTCAGCATTGAAAAGAACTCTTCAGTGTCTAATATCTTGAACCTCCCTCTAAAGTACCTTGATCATAAAATATAAAACATCAGCAGGAACATAAAACAGCAGTAAAGAGAAATAAAGGCAAAGCCCGCACCTGGAGTTTTGAATCCACTTAAGATTCTCTTCTACATTTGGTGTAACATTCATATTTCAAGGAAACAGCTTTTCTGCTAAGCTGCCCTTCAAATGTCTTTGCTTGTATCCTTCTTTGAATCCACTGAGGGAAGGTTTGGGCTGACAATATGTCATACAAGTTGTAGAACAATAAGTCACAGACTTATTTCATCACAGGAGTTATTCACCACGGCCATCTGAAAGGAGATATAGAAATAACATTCTGTATAAATTAGGATAATTTAGTATAAAATTCTGTATAATATATCTAAGGGCCCAATATTATGACACCACAAATCAATCTTGTTGTCTGTATTGGCTGGAAGACATTACCTTGCTGAAGGCTGCACTGCATGTAACGGTTGAGTTGATACAACCCAATGTTTCGATCATGGCATCCCAGCTGCAAACTGAAGGGATCCATAGGAACGCCAGAAACTGGCAGTGAGTCCTCTGAAACTGTTGGCGACAGGTCAGGCGGCTCCTTCTCCAAGCATTGGGTGTCGTTCTCGCTGCACCCCAAATCTTGCTGGTTGTTGTAGTGAAAAACAGCAGACCCTAATGTGCTGCTCTTCCTCGTGACTATGTCCAGGTCCTTCAGGATGCTATCAAAGACACCATCATCCAGGACCAAATCATGCTTCAGAGGAGGGCTGGAGGATTGAAGAGGCTGATGAGGCCAGCTACAAGAGACCAGAGGAGTCAGTGTACCATACTTGTCAAAGCTTCTGGCCAGCGAGGAGATCTGCTGAGCTAAAATGCTTATCTCTGCCTGCTCCTTCTCATTGTACTGCTCAGTGGTTGCGGATGTGGGAGACTGGTTTGGCGTGAGAAGAATGGAATGCATGGGCAGAAAATGCTGGGGAACTTGGTGCACTTGGTGAAGACTGCCCTCTTGTGGCTGCTGCAGAAGGCTGAAGTCATCTTGATGCAGAGTGAAGTCCCCTGGGCTGTCACACCTGTCTGACACAGACAAACAGTCTGGAACCAGGCAAGCGTCAGTTGTACATGCTGGGATATCATAGCTAGGAGAGGAGGAGGAGGATGGGGATGAGTGGGGACTCAGTGTGGCAAAAGAAGCTTGGTCAAATGTTTGTTCGGCAGGTGCAGGAATGGAGTCAGATGGTGAGAGTTGACAGGTGAGCGCAGCAGCCTCAGGGTAGCAGTAATAGGAGGGGGAACCCTCAGGGGATGACAGCAGCTCATCTGTGTATCCCTGTACATCCAAAAGGAGGTCGTGGCTGAGCTCCTCCTTCTGCAAGGGGGAGCTTGTGGAGTCTGGGCTGTAGGGAGGGGTAAACAGAGGAGGGCTATCACTCAAGGGAACAGGTGAGCCTTGAGGGGAGACCATGCAGTATACGTCTTGCGCAGACTCTCTTCTAACTCTGCTGTCGATCTCCTTGCTGTGGTTATTTGACATCCTCTGCCTTTTAGAGCATTTTGTACTGCAGCTCTGAGGCTGTTGCGATGTCAGCTGGCAGGATGAGACGTTGGACTCGGGAGGTAACGGACTGATGGACTCTTTGTTAATTTTTGTCTTTAGAAAAAAGGCCTCTGTTTCACTACAAGAGCAAAAGAAATCAGCAAGTCAGTCAATTTTCACTGTTTACACATCTGTACACTGCCTTTTTAACATCTGAGAGAATGTGATATTCATCAAACCTAATAATGTAGTTGATGCACTTGATACCCTGGCATTCCAAGTCTTTGTTTGCACGGGTGTAGATCCAGGTCCAGGACAAATCCTTGCACTGGAGTCTAAGGACCATCTCTACTTGGAAGCCTTCATCAGCCAACACTGAACAGGAGAGGGGAGAAAAAACAATTGTCGCTGCGATGAACACTCATGAAATGAGCAAAACTGACTGCACTAGCCTTTCTGTAAAATTTCAAAATTACCAAAGAACACAGAGAAAAGTGTTTCTCTGCTGCACAGGAAAAACTCAACATCAGTCAGATCATCTTAGAAAATATGTATGACTAAGAGTGACACTTTTAAATGACCTCGCTGAACAAGCTTCTTCAGATATTGGTGGCTGCAACAAAGAACCCCAAAAAATTTAGCTTCTTCAGGAATGTAATAACTAAAATCTTAAATCATCAGCCCTTTGTGGTTGACTGATGTTAAGTCATTTAATATCCTTACCAATAATATATGTCTTAAAGTGTATCTTAAAACTTACTTAAAGTTCTGTGTGAATTTGCACTCTGAGAAAGATCTTCAGGGTGAATGAGACTGTACCAGGATCGACAAGCCATTTCCTCTGCTGAATACCCCCAAAAATATAATGCACTGGAAAAAACAAAAAAAGGAAAAACATTCTTGTCTGTAAATAATTGTTATAGTGATTCATCTAGTCAAAATAAGATCTGTGCGGCGTTTACCTGTCCGACAGCTGAGTAAACCTCATGTCCAGTCTGTGGATGCTAATGAAGCTGAGACAGCAGCGGGAGTCGGTGTTTCTCAGGCGGTCCACTGTGGGGGTGCAGAGCGCTACAAACAGAGGCTCTGGTGGGGGGCAGACTGAGGATGAGGGGCAGGGCTGAGGGAATGACCGGAAGCTTCCTCTGACCAGCATGGAGCAGCAGTTGCCATGCTGCAGCTTGAAAGCCCTGGAGGTTTGCATGCAACATACGAAGCTCCTCTCTGAAGGAAGAAAACAGATCTTTTCAGCATTTCAGTACAAAATCGATCATATAAATCAACTCTCTCCAGTTGTTCTTAGACATCATTTTAACTGGGTAATATAGCTCAGTGAACGAGTCGATGTCTATCTATCTATCTATCTGTCTATCCATCTATCTATCTCCTGTTTACGGAGTACATTTCCTGAGAAAATCAGAATAGAAATCTGCATTAAATTCAGAAAAAAAAAAACGTGAAAAATCAACAAAAAGTGATCTGAAAATAAAAAAAAAATGTTTCCAACAAACAAAAAAAACAGCAAAAAAGTCTGTTGTGATCGAAACCAAGTGGAATTGATATAAGCAAAAAAAAGGAAGTAACATCATTCCCCATAATGCGCCCACATCCACTATTCACTATATGACATGCATGCTGATGTTCTTTACCTAAGCAATAATTGTAATAAATAATGATATTAGGAGAAAATATTCTTGACATATGTTTATTAATTTCCCAGCCCGTTAGCTACTGCTAAAATTGATGTTTTGAATCAAATCAAAAATAATCTCTGGGATTTTGCTCAGGTATCATTTGAGATTATTAGCAGGCATCAGAGTTTGATCTTCAAAAAAACTGAGATTTAAGAAAGTGTTACCTGGTGAGGCGTTTTCACCGTGCAGCTGCAGGTTGGACTTCACAAAATCAATGTCAGATCTTTCCACCATGTCATAGAAGGTGTCTCCTTGAAGTACGTCTACCTGAAAAGGGAAGAAAAGTTTTTTCATCACCGATTAAAAGTAAACACTGAAAGTGATCATGATCGAACAGCACCAGTGAAACAACGAACCTACCATGGAGATACCAAGATACTCTGCCACATTCTCAGACACATAGACCAGTCTCCCCTGGGCCGAAGTAACCAGGATGAAGCCGTGCACAGCCTGAAGAAAGGCCTCATAAGGCAGAAAGCAGCGGAGTCTCTCCCGGGGCAGCAACCCTGGTGGACAGTGACAAGTCGGTTCAGCCTTTGTGTTCATCTCACATCTGTCAAAGTATGAACTCTGTCCTATTTTGTCTGACGGTTTGACAGTGACGCCAACTGAGTGATCAAAGACTCCAGCTGAAGGCAGAGGACTCACCTTGGAAGAAAACAGACTTCCTGATGTAGGTACAGATGGTGGCCATGGAGTGCAGGTAAGACAGGCGCTCCCGATCCTCCTGGCTAATGGGCAACAGGGCACGCATATTCCTGATCTCATGGTTGATGTGGTCCCGCCGGGCTTTGGAAGCTCCTTTAGTTGATCTATGGGAGACCATGGTTGCTAAGTTGAGGGGGTTGAAAAAGGGAAACTAAAGCAGGAGAGCCGAGGGGATCACTGATGCCTTATATTTCATACCATCTGATTTCATTCTCAGCCAAGTGGTTGATTTAACAGAATCAAATGGGCCTTATCAGATCCAATCTTTCTACCCCCCCCCCCCCAAAAAAAAAAGCTATGTCTTTCTAGATTGCCCTGATGTCTCTTGCCCACAAACTGCAGCAGATTTTGAATATCAAGGGTTCCTATGGAAACTGCTGAGGGGAGAGTCTGTCGTAGCAGCTGAGATGAAAGCTCTCAGTGGACCTTGTCTGTGTGATGATGAGACGAGTGTCTGCCTCGGCCCGTCCTCTGAGAGCCTGTGGCTTTTATAGCTAACAGGGCTTCAGTGTGGGCGTCACACACAAGTGGAGGCTGGGCTTCTGCTGCTCCCTTCATTGCCTTATAAAGTGGGTGTCCTGGGAGAAGTGCTCCACGTCACATGGACACACAAAGTGCCACAAAAGGGATATTACATCAAAGAATAAAGACTTGTTTGATTACATAACTAAATGTTTTCTTTTTAGGCCTTGTTACAATTATCTAAACAACCTGCTTCACTCTAGATTTGAGATAGCATAAATGTAACCTATCTGGGTTTCTCAAGACTGTTTTTGCACCCAGCGCTTATTGCAGAGCCTTGCAACCTGATGGGGGGGTCTCCCATCATTCGGGCCAGTAGGGGGCGCAACGCGGGGGGAACTGACCTGAACCTCCGGCTGCAGGACCGTCGCTGGTCCTCCTCCTGTTCCTGGTGGGAGATGCACGGAGCGCACACATGACGTCTGCAAGTGTTGCACCAAATAGTCATTTTGACGCAGTTAAAGCACCTGGGATGGAAAAGGTGTGAAAAATCAATGAATTAAAGGAAAACATTGCATGTCTAATTTGCATGGCGTGTTATATAAAAAACGCCTTTCATTAAAGGAACACACTTCCATTACGCGTGACCGTGGAAGAGAAGCGTGCGTCCTCCCCCTACCTTCGCAGCCTCAAGCCTGGATGCCGAGCGCGACGATCTCCTGCGTCCCCCCCTTTTATAGCCTCGAACCCGAAACCTCGCATCCAACTCTTGCGCTGGAGGAGGAGGAAAAAAAAACCCCGATAAAAAAACAATGAGGGATAGAGTTACTTGTTGTGGCGCGTCGAGAAACCATGGAGGCCGGATACATTTAGAAAACAGCGCCCTGGAATACTCGTGCACGCACGACTTATGTGAATAGACATGACTAGTCACATTATTTTTATGAGGTACAGAAGGAACAATAAATGACGTATTGTACTGCAGAGGAGAAGGGAGTAGTGAGATCTTTCATGTAATCCTTTGCAGAAATATTGTCGTGGTGAAATTACGTACAAAAAAACCGAGTCACAAATGTAAAAAGAATCGAAAACTACAGAAATACAAACAGAAAATTTGTTGAGTCAAAGTAGTTAGTAAAAGTGATCCTGATACAGATGATTTTATCATTTCATATATCATCTGAGACAAATACATGTAAATTGTGAATGTGTAACTAATTTCAAATATCATTGGTAGGTCGACTTATACATTTTATATATTTATTTGTGGAATACTGTTTTCAAATATGCTGATTGTATCGCAAAAATGAGAAGTCAAACTGAAATTTTACAGAAATCCAAAATAAAATGATCCTGGTTTTGAATTGCTTACTGACACACTTGTGTTTGCAGCCTCCAACTTTCCAGAAGTGACTCAAGCCAGCAAACATACAAATACACATGGTTCCTCACACTTCAAAAAGTGGAACCAGAGACTTTGGGATCCATGCAAAAAACACAAATCATCCAATTTGCAATGCTACCAAACAAGTTATAGACCCTCCGAACCTTCTTAAAGTGTGCTTGTACAAAAGAATGATTTCCATTGTTGTGTCCTTCTAAAAGCTATGTGATATGAGACTTTGTTTCAGTCTTCAGTGCAGATGAAGATGAGGAAAAGCTGAATGAGGTCAGTAGCATTACTTAAATTGAAACGGTAGAATCTGATGTTATCAGGATAATTGTCTTAAATAGCTCTGGCATGGGCATCGTATAACAATAACACTTTGGTAAGAAACATTTCAATTAGTAAAAAAAAGCCAAAACATAAAGCTTTTGTTGAATATGTGCCTTGTGATTTTCTACAATATAAGCGCAGTTAGACATTTTGGAGATTTTTACGGAAGAATAAAACTTTGCAAATCTCTCATGAGTCCAGCACAGTGTTTTGGCAGAGTTATTGTGAAAGTCTTTCTAACTTCTCACCAATCAATAGACATCATTATGGATGGTCATTGATATGTTGAATATAGAGCTATGAATACATACTAAATAAAAAAAACATTGTAGAGTTATTGGTGAAGTCTATGGGGGGAATACACATACGTTCCTCACAAAAGCATACAATACTAATTATACATTTTTACCTTCCCCCTCCATATATCTTTGTGATAATAACTCATTGTGAGTTACATTAAATGAATTTTAACTGTTTTTGCTGATTATTGATACACACATTCACACACATACACAGTGTCTCACAAATACAAAACATTTCAGTAACACCCTAGCAGGCAACTATTACTCTGGTCAGTGTGGGAGAGGCAGGAGGTATCTCAGCAATTAAAATAATCAAATCTCTCTACAAGTTGCATGACTTATAAACAGTATTTTGGTAAATATTTTGGGTTTTTTTTTTCTTGCAAACCCAATAGTAAGGTACATCATTTCATAGCAACATGTAGGTTGACTTACCTTTGTCTTTGAATTCTGTGTGAATATGAAAAGTATCATACTGGGCAAATGGGGACGTTGACACACATGACAACAGTTCGCTGTCAGGGGCAATGACATGCAGAATGCTGGAGAAGCAATTGAAAACAAACAAACTCTGATTTCGCTATTGAGAGCAAACATTTGTGAAACCTAGTCATTATTTGAACCTCAACTGTAAAAAAAAGCTTG
The DNA here is from genome assembly GCA_901007705.1 of Fistularia tabacaria. Lineage (NCBI taxonomy): Eukaryota > Metazoa > Chordata > Actinopteri > Syngnathiformes > Fistulariidae > Fistularia > Fistularia tabacaria. The sequence continues at coordinate 72,456 of CAAKHD010000697.1, forward strand.
ATTTACTATTGTTTAATTTGTGCAGAGCCTGTGAGCCAGTCAGCTCTGACAGTTTCTGTCTTCAAAGGGTTTTAATTGCGTGTGCATTAGTCACTCAATTAAACCCCTGCTGGGTAGGAATTAAGCCACAGGTCTGTCTCTGTGACGCAATGAGGCTTAACGGCTCGGTCATATTCACAAAATTAGATCCCCTACCAGATGAATAGATTACGAGCATCTCAAAAAATGACAGTGGCTTATTGTGTGATAAGATATCCCGGAGGAGTCACCTGTTGGGAAAAACTAAAGACTAAAAATAATGACCATCAACAACAATGATACTTTTATTCTGAAAAAGGGGGAACCTACAATGCAGGCAGCATTTTCCTCCACACTACCTTGTGGCACTGTTTTGGCCTATTTTTTTCGGGTTTGCAAACTTTTTCGTTTTTAACTTTCAGTGGGTTTTTTTTAACGAATTAAGCCATAAAGCCATAACGTTGCATTCTTGTGGGTCTTGTGTTCTTGTATTGCCACTTTTCTCAAATCCCCAAATTTGGTGCCTTTGACGCGGTTGCAAGCAGAGAACTAGATCTTGAGCAAGGGGGATTGGACAGGAACAGGGAAGACAAGACAAAACAAATCATTCTGAACAAATCCTCAGGCTGATTCTCAAGGGCTGTTGGGATCGCACAAGTCCTGGAGGGAAATTACAGAGTAATTTGGCTGAGTGTCTCCCAGCATTATGGCCTGCTTTGCCGAGTGGGCAGGCTCCAGGGCCAGACAGAGGGACCTGGTGCAGCCCTGCTTCCTGTGCACTGAGGGGCCAGGCGGGACAGGGTGTCTCTACCACCTCACTTTGAGCTGACCCTCCGTCTGTGGCCTGCACTTAACAAAGCAGATAACATGGGCTTTATAGCTCAGGGCTGGTGACAGACAGGAACGAACTGCCAGTACACCAGTGGTGGCAGTTGGGGCTCAGAAGCAAATGATGATGGACCCCGAAAGCAGCCGCACGCGTCCCCCTTGAAGGTCAGTAGACATGGAGTGTGGTGGATAGGAGTGCTTTGCCCAGGGACACCCAAACCTTTCAGGAGACTCCTGAACTTCCCTATCCCTGAAAGTGGATAAAATATGAACATTTCTGAATATATACTGAAATGTGCAAGTCTTGATAGATAATAATCATGGAAATGTTGGGTATCATTTTTTAAAGCCATATCATTTTAATGATATTGGTTAGTTTCTTGGTATTTGTTTTTCTTTTTTTTTCTTTGGATTAACACATGACAGCAAAATTGAGAAAAACAAATAGGGAAAATAATCAATTTATTATAACATAATTACTTGCTTTATCCTGTGTTTTAGATTTGTCTTCTAAGAAAATAGCATTAGAAGATGACTGCTTGTAAGCTACTGAGACCTGTGATGATTTTTAGTTGTCATTTGACTTGTTTTGGATTTGTTGGTAAATTTAAGTTCATAAAAAATAAAATAAAAAGTTTAGTTCTTTTGATCAGGAAATGCTCCCAATCTGTGTTTGTCACAACCCCCACTTTAGGCCTCCGGTCATAGACTGCGAGGGCTATCAGACAGGCTGACTGGGCCAAATACGACTTTGTATTTCAGCAGGAAGCAGAAAATGTGTCACTGCAGGGTTCAAAGACCTGATGACCACGACAAGCCGCAAATGTACTGTAGGAGTTACAAGACTTCAGTCTTAGATTAGTTGGCTTGGAATCTAATTAAACACTTAATATATTCATTAAATGAAATGCTAAATGTCTGCCAGCCTTCTCAATATCAATACACAGCACAATATCTGCTTTGTCACCCAAATGCTAGCTTAATTGAATGTGTTCCCAGTATGATGGGGATTTGCTATATCTCACTCTTGTTGCATTTTAGGCAATTTTTTTCTGATGATGTTTGTATCAGGCATTATAGATGTTGAGGAAACAGATAATGATTTCTATGTGATACCCTTTTTAGTTTTGAGAATTTCTGTAATTTATCCATGCCATTACAATGTGATGTTGCTAAGAGGGACAGTAATTTGCTATCATTACTATTGGAATGTATGCATTTTAAAGGAGGTGTCCAAAACTCCAAGATGTCAGTGTAAAATAAAGTCTACATCACTTCTGCATCATTACAAGCCTGCATTTAAAAGTGGTCCAGCTTCAAATTTGAGATTATCATTTTTAACCAATAAATCCCCTTTGTAGCCAGTTTCAGAACTTTTATACAGGAGTCAGCTGGCCATATGTGCAGAGGATACATCCTTCGACTGCCTGAGGATCTGAAGATTCAACTTCTACTTATGTTTCATCCGCTGCCCTGGTGAAGGAACATGAGAAGCAAATAGTGTTTTCATTTTTGAAAAAGCACTTGGCATATTGCTTTGTGTCTGCAAGGTGCTGGTGCCTTCGTTGTCTTCAGAGCAAAACTGGTGCTAATTTTTTTCTCGTTGGGGGGAGGCGTTCCGTCACGGACATCAGGACACTCTTGAGCATTCATCCATCCATCCATCCATCCATTGTCTGCCGCTTACCTTCACTTGAGCATTCAAGACAACAAAATCAGATATTTTATGTCTGTGGAGGTTCTGTCATTCAGGTCATGCTGAATTCTTGTCTAAGTCTTCTTCCCGTGGCAATTTGACTTGAATTTCTTCTCTTGAAGATGTTGCAGCTCTCATCCGAGAGGCTTCTTCAGTTCTGAGAGGATTGACAAATATTTTATATTATGGTATGATGAAGTTCTCCCCCTCGTTGTTTGTACTGTGTACACAATTCCGGTTTTCAGCATGACGAATCTTGCTATGTGTCTGGATGTTGAAAAAAAAAACAACTGTTCACCAGATGTATCCTCAAATCAGCACCTATTGGATGTTCTTGAATATTTTGGTCATAATCTAGACCTCTGCACAGCTCTTTTGAGGAAACAGATTATTCCAAAAGCCTCTATCAATAATCTCTGTGAACGGAGATCTTTGAACGGATGCCTGTCCCCAGGTTTACCTTATTGTAAAGCTGATGTTATATTCTCACATTTACAAACTTCTCCTGTGTTTTCATAATTTTCTGAAATAATGGGATAATGTTAGACATAATATGAAAAAAAAAAAAAAGGGCCGACAAAAAATGATTTACATAATAAAGAAAAACGAAGCTTAAATTTTGCATAAAATTCTTCTCTTTAACTTGTTTTACTCCTGATGGATATTCCTCTCAGTGTCAGTTTCTTCTCACATGTCAGATCCTGTTCTGATAAAATAATACACACCCACCAAGTCTCAGAAAATCAATCACATCATTAGAAATCCCCAACATGCGTCATCAGCATTGCTTTATTAAAGGAAGTCATCATCACTGAGTACATTTGTTCCAAATGTCTATTTTTTGACCACAGTGTCAAATGTCATTTACTTCATGTTGTATTCCTGAAGGGCCCATGACTGACTCTGTCAGGACCCATAATCTTCACACACAAGAAAATGACTAAAACCTTTAAAACTAAAATGAATTCCACAGCACACAGAATAAAGGAATGGACAATGTCACTATTGCTGACCGTCATCTGTGTCATATCAAGATTTTGATTCATTTGATTGTGTGTGTGTGAAGCATTTTGTGTTGGTATCACTCCATTAGCTGCAGTGCCATCCAAGTAACAGGGATACAGAGAAATATCAAGAGTTTAGGATGTCTAAGAGCATTATCACACACCAAGTCACATTGCGCCACCAGTCTGTCGATAAAAAACGTCCATTCTCAGTGTAAGCCAGGGCAAGTCTCAATGACTGGAGCAGCATCAACATGACTCTTCTATGTGATGTCTGACACATTCGTATCCATATAGTGCAGAAATCGGGTGATAGCAGGCTGAATTTCAGATTGTTTTACACTGCTTTGATGATTATTATACACTTGTGGTGCAGGGTGGCACTATTCAGACATTTGTATTCAAGAGCCCTGCCGGGGGTTTCTAGCCACCTTTTAAGAGACTGACTGACACAAACTATGAATACGAGAGCACACCTGATCTCAAAGACCAAGACTGAAAGGACATTTTGCAAGTGAAGCAACAGAGCTCCATATTTCGTTTTGAAAAGTTTACACTGAAAATCCATGATGAAAATACTTAAGCAGCATTACGGTAGTTTTAACAGCAACTGCCTGCATATTAATTCTCATCACCATATTAACTTAAATGCCATGTAGCATCATGATTTTTAACTAAATATAAAAGGTAAAACTGGTGCTGTTCTGTACCTTTCTAATTGCCAACAAAAGTATAAATTATGAATGGAGCCTCAATGAAATGTTACCTCTGTGATCAAAGCCTCAAAGAGCCTATTGTTCTGAGCTCCTCTGTTCTCAGAAAAACATTAAAAAAAAATTCATGAGCAGTTTTTTTCTCATAATCATGAAGTATATACCCCCTTCTCCTGCTGTAATAATTTGAACTCAAAACATAAAGAGACTGGAAGAAGTCCATGAAAAATTGACTTTTTTTGTTTCTTTTTTTGATTTCTCTTTGAGTAACAAAATTACAACCTAAAGTGCAGTTACTTATAAATAAAATAACTAAGTATTTGTAATATGACTTCAAAGGCTAAAATCTTCAGAAGAACAAATAGGTACTGAGACAAGGAGTCACTGTTTGAAAAAAAAAAATCAGGACACTAAGATGCTTTAATTTCAGTGTTTTCATGGGATTTGTTGATAACATCAAAAACTTTATTTTTTCACCCACTTCCTCTGAGTAATGTGGATGAAGATGCAAGTGGAACATTTTTATTTTGTTTTGAAATGAATAATTGTCATTTTCAATGACCACAACCTCAAAAAGCCTCTCCAATTTGAGCAATCTGTTCTGATGTGTTTAAAGTCTAACAACAGCCCTTTGCATTTTTATCATCTGCTCAGATTCACCTTTGCTTGGCATACAGAACAAACAAATGCTTACTTTGCGGTGCCCTGTGTAAGCAGGAGTATGTTTTTACCCTACAGGATTGTCTTTAAGAGAAACAAATACATTATGCGTGATCTCCCTCACAAGTGAGGCAGGTGGGTAAGGATTATATTTAGACGGGACCATGTGCTTACAAACATACACAGTATATATATGCAACATGGCTCCCTGTCATGTTTGGCACTGAAAAACAAACTACTGTACCAGAGGAAGCTGGTATGGCAGTAGAAAATTCCCTGTGAGAAGACTTTTTGCGGGGGTTAAGTGGACAGGTATGCATGGAAAGTCTTATTAAAGACAATGATTCATGCTATTCAGGGAGGTAGATGGGCTTGATTAGATTACAAGGCAAACTGCTTTCCTCCAGAGCCTTCCATATCACCTTTGTGTCACTTAAGGACAGAAGGGGGGCTCACTAGGTGACCATGAAGACATAGCCAAGCACTGAAAGACACCAAACGGAACTTCACAAGATTTACCCAATAATCATTCTCATTGCATGTGACACAAAAGAGATAAAAAGACTGAGCCTAGTGACCCCTCTTTTTTCATCTATATTATTACAATAGCTGCAAAAGGACATGATAGTTACATGTTTTCATGATCAAGTTAGAATTTTATGATATACATACTCAACTCAGTCTCTGTAAGTTGACTAAATATTGTTCGTTTTCTCTTTTGAGTGTTCCATAATGACATCCCCAACTAAGAAGCAAGCTCTCCAGACCTTTGCAGCAGTTCTTCCTGTGCTTAAGATTAGAAGTCTATGATTATCATAGGCTGATTGGATTTCTAAAGAGTAGCGAGAGGAGAAAAAAACAACGTCAATAATTCCTTGTTCACGTAATCGAACGTCTTTAGAGATGTTGAGATAGTCCACTGGGTCTGAGGAAGTCATGGGTTAGATATTTTGGTCGGTAAGAAGAATTTCACTTCAAGAAAGTAGAGAGTGGGTCCACTATAGCTCCAAACTGTAAAAAAAAACAAAACAAAACAAAAAAGTCCATTGCTGCTCAGTTGAAAGTGTTCTGGTTCTGCTTCACACTCTAATATATCAACCATGAGAAGAGAAGATTGGCCTGCTGATGTTGCTGTTGGTCGTCATGGCTGCCAGTTCCCACCTGCAGGGAACAACAGGCAAAATCCTAATCACTACCATTATGCAAACCGTGATTTACTGTGATTTTTTTCATTGTCGACCTGCTCTTTATCACAATGTTGATACTCAAATGTATCAGTATATTGTATATTGTTCCATCCTTTTTATTTGATATTAAAAAAAAATAGAATAAATTAATTTTTACTAATTTAAAAAAAGAATACATTCCAAGTTGTGTGACTTCTATTGTCACTCTAACTTACCCCCTTTAATTGATTGAATGGCTGGTGGTGTGGACAAGGATGAGGAAAAGACATAGTGTAATATGAGAATACGGAGCAGGACTGACTACAGGGTTTAGTCTAGTGCTGACCTGATGACAGGTCAGAGGTTGAGCTCCAGATTGTTATCACTGGTTCTGGTTTCACACTCACTCCCTCTCAATTGCTTTGTTCGTTATTTTGTTGTTCACATGTGTGTTTAAGGGGAGAGATTGGCATTGGAGCTGAAGATGCCAGTGAGGGGCATAGGGAGTTACCCAGAATCGTGTGACCCCAAAGAAAACCCTTTAAGGGCTAGAAACACAACTCCAAACACAGAGGAAAGAGAGGCATGTGCAAGGTGTCAATGGAGGTGTAAGATAAATGTAAAGGCTGAGTGGAGAAATTGGGATCAAGTTACACTGTGTTGTCGTTTACAAAAAACAAACATTTCGATGTGACGTCTCAAACACACACAATCAAACTCTATTAACATACTTTATGGTGTATGTATACCTAAATTATGCTACATTGTTTTTTTTATGATTATCATGTAAACAGTTAAAAAGTGCACTGTTTTCACTGCTTCATTTTGCAAATACATATTTTTAAATTATTTGTTGGGGTATTAATAAATAATTCATTTTGCAATTACATATTTTAGAATTATTTGTTGGGATATTACCAAATATGTAAACTTTAATTGCATTTTTTCAACACTAATAAAAAAAACACCATTAGAAATCATGATCACATCGCAAAATACAGAGTACATGTCCGGTAAGGAAATATCACAGGAAATTTGCACACAAACATCCAGACAATAATCCTGAAAATATGGTTGAGAATCGCCTCAATGTTATGTTGCAAAAAAATGTCATCATTCCTTGTACTGATATACATTTGGATAAGGGTCTAAACCTAAATGGTTCGAGTACTCTTTTTAATTCAAAGTATGTGCCTTCATGATACCATCTTCCTTCATGCCATCTATTTTGATCACCTACGAAAAGCAGCCTAATTTTTCTTCATCTACTCAATGTAGCAGTGTCTGAGAAAATGAGTACACAGACAATGAAAACTACATGCTGACAATACCATTTTTTTCTATGATTCAGAGGTAATAATTGCATTGAAATTGTCAATGCAGTGACTTTTAAGCAAAGTAAGACCAATGCCGGAGTAAACATTGTGTGTGAGGATAATGAGGATGGAGGATAATGACTCATAATTTTTGCTCTCTGAAAAACAGCACCATTATTCAGAAAAAAAAAAACTGTAAGAGACAGAATGCTGGCAACAATGGCAAGCGAAAATACAACAGCGTGAACGAGAACATGTCACTTCTATGGCCAAATATTGCTAATGTTTCAGGGGAGAATGCTTGTCTGACCTGATATCATGCGGAAGTCCTGACTGCTCCAGACTGTTTTGAATTACAACTATTTTGCATAATGTCTTCAAATTAGGGTCTGAAAAGAGAAAGTGGAATGAGTCATTAACTGATCATCGGAACTAGTCACATCCAGGCTGAAAATATCCGCGTCAGCTGTGAGAATTTAAAATGGAGCTTAGCACATCAGATCTATCACACTGTAGATAGAAAGGAGTTAATACTGTAGTCAATACTGTGAATGATCAGAAATATAACTGAAAAAATGGCCCCCAAATTTAAATAAATAAAAAAAAGCATAGTTAAAATGATACCTGATTCTGCTCCTAGTTTACAAGCATTTTAGTAAAAAATACAATCATGTAACCTTAGACTAAATGCAAATTTCAACATCCAAACAATGGCTATATGTCTCTCTCATTATATGTTGACTGGAAAAGTATACAAAGGTGTGTGGAACTGGGACATGGGGACACAGACCACAAGGGATGCCACTCGGTACAGCCAGTCCCATAAAATTTGTGAGTCTTTGTGCTAGTCCGCCAACACAAACACTCACCATGACCTGACAGCTATACAGGCTGCCCCCGTGCAGGCAGGATATGTCTATATTTGGTAGTTAATGAAACGGAAGTGCCCTGTGTGATAAGAAGAAAGCAGGGACAAGGCCAAGCACATTTGGCAAAGCTGAGAAGAGATGCTGTATTAAAAGGAAGCAACTGTTACTATAAAATGAATTCATCATCATCCCAAATCTAGAAATCTTAAGTAGACCTCAAAGAGTAATTCCCTTTAGCACAAAAATAAATATTTTAGGAAAAAGAATATCCCATATGAATCAATTGGCTAATATTTGTTACATGTAATGGGCAAATGTTGTGTCTGCAAAATGTGCTAAAGGTATCCAAAGTACAAATACTTATACCAAATGTCCCATCCAGTGGATTATCAATCAAATGTTTTTGGAATTAATATAGATCTAAGCAGCATCGAAAAGCTTTCACATGTGTAAATCACAATCTGGCAAACAAGTTAGACTGAACATCAGAAAGAACAATGTTGTTAGAGATATCAATGTCAAATGAAAAATGGCAGACATTACCTTTTTTACAAATTTTAAAATAATTTTTTTGCCTTCAGAGAACATCAATATAATGAAGTGATCTGACATTGTACAAGTTACTTTTTGATCTGTATAGTTTCCATTTTGCCTAACATTCACACAGATAAGATATTTTATAAGAACATCTGATATATGAAGTTTAAAGGAGCTTACAGAATTATTGTCCGCTACTATTTTAAGGGGAAAAAAAAACAAACTTGGATATGAAAGGGATACTCACTGAAATCTAAGATGTAGAGGTCTGAATGATCCATGAGATTGAATTCATCACCCATTCCTTGCTCTGGACAGGGGCTGCAAAGGGGGAAAAAGGCCCAAGTGTTTTCTGTCAAAGTTATCAGTATACTTTTACATTTTACTGGCACATAAGAGTGAGACAGTACCCCTCAAAATTTTCTTCCATTATAAACATGGCTGAGCCATTTCCACAACTGTAAAAGCATAACTGCTTTGCCCGACATTATATTCTAAGAAATAAATAAGTTGGCAACCTTTTTTTACTTTGTTATTCAGAGTCTTTCCATTTCCTATGGAAAGACTGGGGTTCAGGAAGGCATATATTAATGTCAAAAAGATTCGTGGTGGTCCCAGTGTTCTTCTTATCATGAGCTGGCATGATTTAAACCCACAGGAAGTACACAAGTGTTGTGAGACAGCAGAGTGAACCACTGAGATAGTCTACCAGACCGAAACTGCTGCACATCTGTTTCCTGCTAGAGTCAAACGTACAATCCTATGGTCCACCTGGCGCAGCACAGCTGAAATGTCAAGCCAACTTCAGTTACAGTTATAGCTTATAGTTCAGCTATATATATATATTCATCACCAAATTTTCAAATCTTCTATGTTTTTCCCCCAAGTAGACCAGAACCATGAGAAGACAGACCTATCCAGATCAGAACATAAAGATGGTTATTCTCACTGGTCACTTCATCATGTAGTTAACTAACTTCACGAAATGAAAAGGGGTTTCTAAGATTTCGGTCAACATGGATAGCAGGATATAAGACAAACCTTTCTGTACAATGAGCTCTGAAAAATGTCTCTAATAAATCATCAGCATTGACATCAATTTTAGTTCTCCTTCGGGAATTAACAGCTCAATAAAAAAAATCTGATTCATTACTCTCCATGATACAGGTTTACTAGATGAGTGTTCGCTGAGTTGTGTTTGAATTGAGGATAGTTTCATACAAACAGGTGTAGAAACCAATAGTCCATGTTTAATTATCCTTTACATCTACTTTTAGATCATTTTTTTTAGATTTGCCTAAAACTATCCTCCTGTTGAGCACTCAATCTTTATCCCTCTTTCCCACTTTTCTTTTCCATCGTGTCTCCCTTTTACTGCATGTTCAGGATGTTGTAAGGGGTTTACATTGCTAATCTTCCCTAAACAAACGTGCGTGTGGCTTAAAGCAGCCAGCAGAGGTACGGAGCACGAGCGCAGTCGTCCCAGGGGGCCAGCTGTGGAAGTCATTACTCTCAACCCCTCCCAAGAGGTGATCCACGCAGACTTATAGCAGGAGATTCCATCACTACATCTTCAAACTCCCAAGTACCATCATCACCAGATCATCCACCTCCTACCTGGACCTTCATCAACTGCTAACAGTGCCCTAACTAAGTAACCATAGCAGGCAACATAAACAGAAAAATGAATTCAAAGTATTTTCTATACCACTACAAGAAAGGAATTGTTTTTGCTGTCTCAGCTCTGTGCTGAAAAAGGAAACAGACAAACAGAAAATTAAGAAAACTATTAATCTCATAAAAACTCTTTAGGCTTCCTTGAAATAAACAAAAAGTGGATGAAAAAAAAAAATATATATATATCTTGAATACCACAGGAAGTGGAAGAACTCAATACTTTGTGATTTTTGTTTATGACAAATGCGTTAAGTAATGAAGAGATCATGAACGAATATTATAGGAAAGGCTTTGACAGATGCAAATTGCTGTTTTTGAATCACATATGGTGAGTGACAAAAGGGAGGTTCGGAAGACAAAGTCAATGTGTCGACCTGTGTGGATAATTCTGTTGACTGGAGCTGAAGTAGATGATGACTTGGGTGTGTAGCATGTAGAAAATATGTTGTGAAGATGTTCCAGTGATGACAGCCGAATGTTATCACAGTCCACTACAGAGTTGAGGATTAAAATCATAAATTAATAAGTTAACATTTGTTATTCATTTGGATGAAAACGTCGGTAGCACTGAAACAGCAGTCCATTTTGATTCATCCAATTTTGATGCTTAAGAAAATGTAGTGGTCCTGACACAAAAACATAGGAGTAAGCCGGACTAATGAAAACTTTTAGTCAGCTATCACCTGCAACTTTTGCAATATATGCCATAACTAGCAGTACATACAGTCAAATCCTCAATTAAATTGCACGCTGTGTGTGAGATTGAGTTGATATAAACAGACAAAATGAAAAGTAGCATCACAACCTAATGAGTGGACACCAGTACTATAGCTGTCAAATACACATAGTGTGTGAGTGTACTGACTACAGATGCTGATGTGTGAAAAGCAAAGAGATAAGAGGATACTTTAACAGGAGCAACAAGCCAAACAGCAGTTACATCCTGGGACAAGGCTTTCTCGCATGCTCTTGGATAATGTCAGCATGGGTGTGAAATTCAGCAGAACATTAGGGAATGGTAATGCTTTATTGGTCACCACAAAAAAAGGAGATTTAAAAGGATCATAGAAGCAAGGGAAGGAAGATGTGTGGGAGGGGTGGTCATAAGAGATGTCTGATAAACTGGTAGTGGCTGGAAGCGGGAAAGTCACAGTGTTTGACTTTATGTGGCGTCCTGGTGTTTGATGGTTCACTTTGTTACTCGATCAGCAAAGTATCCCTATGTGTGAAAGTGTTCTCCCCCCCAACAGCAGCAGTGGTTCCCAGTCTAAATGAGTCCTGAGTGATGCTGCTCCCCCACTAAAAAAACACTGCTTGCTATTTCAAACAACACTCAATGAGGGTGTCTAATCACCCAATTGCCAGACCTTTATAGCAATGCTCTAGTTGCTACACCTCATTATCTTTCTTCAAAACAGTAGAAGAAAGAGCTGAACTACTGTCCTAAAAGTGATGAGGGAATACTACAGGGGCAAGGAGTAATCCAACTTTAGTGTCCAGCATTTCAAAAGCTATACATTTCTATGAGTAGTTTCACATCCAGCAACAATTCATGTTTTAAAACTGAAGCATCACATCTGGACCACTCCTTTTGTTGCCATGTTGTCAATGTCTTCATTAGCCATATCCTCATTCTTGGAGTGATATGATCAGTATCCTTTTTCCTTTCACCACATCCTTTTGAACTCTGGTCCTCAAAACCACCTAGCTCACAGGAACTTATCATGCGCTACAACTTCCTGCAGAGCATCTTATCAAGATGGCCAGCCATGAATTGGATGATTTTGGTACTACTGACATGGATTACTTAAAACAAACAAAAATAAACCACAATATTTAATTTCTACATCAGTTGGCAAATCATTAATTACCCCATGATATGATAGCAAAAAAATAGCACTTTAATTTAATTGGTCAGGGGATCTTGACCACAGCATGAGAGTACATTAACTGCAAGTGAATGCTATTCAGGAATTGTAATCTATTCCCCTGTAAACAAACAAAAAAGCTACATAATAAATATACAGCTATAGTTGACCGCTGAGAGTCTAGCAAATTCTATGTAAGGTTTAACAAGAAAACTTGGTTATCACTGATTGATAGATTCCTGTCATTTTTCCTGCCTTAATCTCAGCTGTCTCACCTAGTCTTACTAAGATATCCTTGCCCCCTCCTGGGTGGTGGCTGGACATTGGATTAAGACCTGTAGCTGACCAGACCTAAGCCCCATGCCGAGGTTGAGACACCAATTACAGCTGGCTCCCAGGGAAAGATGCCTGGCTTCAGATTAGACAGAGGAGATGCCAGTCATTAATGATGTATGCATCTCAAATTGCATTCCTTTGGAGTGTATAGAAACTATACGTTGTATTTATCATGAATGTTTGGTTTGAATAGAATAGAAGAGAATAGAATAGAATACAATAGAATGTGCCTTTAATTGTCCCACAGTGGGGAAAGTTGGTTATGGTTCATCCTTCTATTACTTTTGGATACTTCTTCCAATTGTAAACTTCTTCTTCTCAAATACATGGCCAACATTTCTTTGTCTCATATCTGCTCAAAAAAGTTCTTCTCAGTTTCACAACACATCAGAATGATTTAAAGCCTTTGGTTGTGATTAGTGTAATAAATCAAAAATTGAACAACTGATAGGCATGTCAATGAACTCAGAGAACACTACATACTGTCGACTAGCAGGCTGTTTATTTGAGCTGCTGTGTAACACTCAGCCCTATGACACAGTAATGTATACAGGCTGTTAGTGGGTTAAAGAGGGTTAAGATGCAGATGAATACTATCATGGCCGTGTCTTTGAAGAGTAAATCACAGTGTTGCCTTGCCGCCCAAAGGTCTGACAACGCACGTGTGAGATGCCCCGTGTTCTGTTGGGGTCACCTTCACTGTTTGACAGGTTTTATCTCAGGCATAAGACACACATGCAGATGGACAATTAATTAAGACAACTTCTGCACCCTAACCTTTGACACTGAAGGGCAAATGACAACATGCGTATGGTAAAAGAAAATATATGGTGTGTTGATAAGCAGGTTTCCATTGTGCCAAGTGTCTTTGCAAGAGATTTTAACATATTTAACACACTGGAGGTTCTGATATTGTGCACAATAGTCAACAAAGAGCCACAAACTACGTCAGAATACTCATGGACTTGCTGCACTTGACTGTTTACCTTTAAAATTTTCCATACACTTGATTTGCAATATTTGATTTGTGCATATTTTAATTTCGCACAACTATCGCTGACCATGGCACAACAGTCGAGACTGGTATAAAGTCCTATTAACAGTGTTTATGTTTCTGCAAAGTATACATTTCAACCGTATCTATCACTTGCTGTCGTTTATTCTGCTTTTATGAATTAATTTTATATCACATCTCTACCAGGTTATTTTGTTACACTGTGTGGCATTCACTGCAGACACCAGGTAAGAATTTGATTCTACACAGAAACATGTTTCCTTACTGTGGTAGGGCAATAAACACTTTGAAATCTTAAATCCTCGTGGTCATTAGACCGCTTTCAAAAATTAATATAAATTAGATAGGATAGCAGGGTCTTCTGAGTTATAATTTGGCACAAAAAAGTCCAAAGTTATGTTTAACTCTGACATTTGAACTGTCAGGTTCAGTACTGATAAGCTACACTGGACTATCGTAACACCAGCACCCTAAGCCATTGATAAGGTAGAAAATGGCCTTATATATGATATTGAGGCACCAGTCTTTTGACCTCACTGCTTAACCTTACTGGATACTGCGGTGGGTCTCTGGTTCAACAATTGGCTTTATTAGAATCATTAGTGAAATTCCAGACATAATAAATATCACAGTAAGATTGTGGTGGATTAAAGAAGAGGTTTAAGGCTAGGATGTTTTGGCTACCAGTGAGATTACCTTCTTTGTGGTCTCACAATTGCTCTATCCATTGTAACTGCACACTAACCACACCTGTAAACTTCACCTTACCTACCAGTGAAACACTTTATATCTATCTATATCATGATGGCCTTTATGGCATTTTGTTGCATAAAATGTAGAACACAATCTTGGGATGCCCTCTCTCTTTGTCTTACCATGGATGTGTCAAGTCAAGTAATTTAAGTAATTTAAGTGCTTGATGGCAGCTATGCACTATGTGTAGTTGTGTGGCTACTTAAAACTCCAGCTCCCAATCCTTAAATTGCCATGTTCTAGAATACACTCACACATAAGCTTTTTGTGTCTGTCTTCCCACATCATACAGCCCAGTTATTGAGAAGTGTTTCTGTCTTTACACACGCAGAACATGTTCACTAAGGCAGGAAGAAAAGCATGGTGGTGCCCTTAGTTCCTCTATATGCACAGACAGCACATTGAGAAATTATTCACTTCAATAATACTAAGGAATGAATTATAACAATTATAATAAGGCCTACTTGTGCCAAGGTATTGGAATTAGAAACTACAGGTAGACTATGGAGAAGATGGAAAGAACACTTTGAGAACTTGATGTATGCGGAAAATGAGAGGGAACAAAAAAGTAGAAGAGGTGACCATTCATGACCATTTAAGTAGTAGAGTTTAGTAAAGGTGAAGTGGGAGGGGCATTTTAGAAGAAGAAGAGTGGAGAGGCAGTTGGTCCCGAATACATATCTGTGGAAATATGTAAGTGTCTAGGAGGGGTGGCAGTTGAGTTTTTGATCATTGATTCAGAAGTACAGAGAAGGTCAGAGGGAGCCTTTTTAGATCTAGAAAAATACATGACAGGGTGCAAAGGGGAATTGTTGTATGGTAAGAGGAAGTCTGGAGTGACAGAAACTATGTTAGAGTGGTGCAGGACAAGATTCAAGATCATTATTGTCATGTACTTTGTAAAAATGTGGTGATTCAGACAATGCGATGAAATTCTTACTTTCTACATCCCCTTCACACCAGTCAATAACATTAACTGACGATAACACCAGACAATGGAACACTCAACAGTATGGGAGACAGCTTGCATACGTACTAAAAACAGTACAGGCGGTAAGCAGATTATTGCACTGTAATAATTTATGTAAGTAATAAATACTACCTAGGAAGGAAATACTAACTGGCATAAATTAAGGAGGGGAAGTAAAGTATGCGATATGTATGAGAGCTGTAAGACAGTGGTGAGGTGTGTCATAGGTGTAACAGAGGAGTTCAAGGTACAGATGGGACTGAATCAGGAATCAGCTTTAAGTGGCCTTCTGCTTCGCTATGATTATTGACAGGGTCACAGACGAGTTTAAACAGTAATCACTATGAACTATGATGTTTGCAGAAGATACTTTGATTTGGAGTGAGAGCAGGTAACAGGTGGAGGAAAATCAAAAGAGAGTGAGGTATGCCCTGGAAAGGATAGGAATGATGGTTAGCTGCAATTACAGAATACATGTGTGTGAATGAGAGGAACCAAATTGGAGTCAGGAAGCAGCAAGTCTTAGAGATAGAGATTTTAAGTATTTAAGGTCAACTATCCAAAGCAACAAGAGTGTGCAAAAGAGTTGAAATGTTTGCAAACAGGTTGAAATGGGTGGAGCAAAGTGTCATTGGTAATGGATGATAAAAGAATATCAGCAAGAATGAAAGGTATCCAAGACCGTGGTGAGACCACCCATGTTGTATGGTTTAGAGACAGTAGTGCTTGGTAAAAGGCAGGAGGCAAAGCTGAAAATGTTGAGGTTCTCTTGGAGTGACAGGGATGGATACGATCAGGAATGAGTACCTCAGAGGGGCATCACCAGTTGGATTTTTGTCGATAAAGTCAAAGAGACCAGACAGATACTTTGGACTTGTACAGAGGCAAAGAGATAGTGAATACACTCGTAGAAGGATACTTAAAGGCCGAAAGGAAGAGCAAATGGAGATTTAGGTTTGTAGTGAAAGCACATGTAGTTAGTTGGTGTAAGAGAAAAGGATGCAGAGGATAGGGTGAGATGGAAGCAGATGAATTGCTTTGGTGATCCCTGACTGGGACAGACAAAAGGAAGAGATAGGAATTGCAAGGAGGGAACGAAAACACAAAAAATCTGTTCAATTTGAAGCCATAAAGACCTCTTATCTTGTCTGTCAGTGCCAGAGACTTTGTTATGTGGACTTTGAGATTTAACAGTTTAAGACTTGATGAACGCCTTATCAAGAAGTATCTCTTTTGCTGCTTCATTATGTATATGGAGGAGCTGCAAACTGATCCGTATTTCTGTTATTTTTTGTTTTGCTTACTTTGCAAAACTAATATGTAAAAATTGCATTATTTTTATTGTAAAAATGGATGTTATACATATATCCTTTCTTAGGTTTAAATTAGATGAATTTGTGTGACATGTTCTAGCAAGCAGTGGCCTAGCTATTTGTGAAAGGATGACACTATGTTTCAAGTTATTGCGTAATCTGAAATACTGTTAAAAACAAATTTATTTGAGGTAAGAGGTCTCTCTGTTCATTCCACTATGTTTATTATTCCGTTGGTAAATGATAAAAATGCTTTTTTCATGCATTTCTTAGAACTTCAATTTTTCTCATCACACTTTCTCTGACCCCATCTGAATGTCAATCATAACTTATTTGGATAAGATGGATTATGTATGGGTTATAACTTACTGGTTCTTTTTAACCACTTTGATGACATCAAAAAGATACATTCATTGTCAACTTGGCATTCTCATTCTGAAACTGACTGTGAATATCCCCTGAAAGGAAGAAGGCAATTGAAGAACATTCATTATCAGGAGTCTTGGGGTAGAGTAATCGTCCTTGGAACCAAACATTCCTGCTTCGATTCCCGGCTCCTCCTAGTATGTTGAAGTGTTGTTGAGCAAGATACTGAACCCCTAACTGCTCCTCTGGCGCCGCTAGATGGCAGCCAACTGCTCATGGTTCATCCATGATGGTTAAAATGCAAAGAACGACTTCCCCGCAAAATCTCCTGAGAGGTGAACAAGAGACAGAAAAAACAAAAATAAAGTTTCTATAAACAAAAACAGCAGAGTTAAAAGATAGGGTTTTAATCAGTCATTTTAACTGTCTTCAGGGATTCATAAATTCCTTTCATGATTAAAAAATACAGCCCAAATATGATTTTAGTATGAATATACATATTCATACAAAGGTAGTCCAAGAACAGTGCCTGGATCACCCTCACAGAATCCAAGCTCTTGGTTCCTAGTATGCCAATCTGTCATATCCTTTTTCGCATCCTGCCCCTCGGAGGATTGCCCTATTCCCTACCTTAACATACTTCCTAATTTAACCTAACATCGTTCATGAAAGCAATTTCACATAGAATGTGACGACTGCCAACAGTGACAACATTAGCTCAGCTAGAGAGCAATAGTCCCAGTTCATATGCAACATGTTTGTGATTTTTTTTCTATTGGCTACAAGTTGAGAAAAATTATTTAAATATTAAGCTAAGTACAATGGTCCCTGATTTGTGTGTATATGTGTGTGTGTGTCTGTGTGTATGTGTGTGTGTGTGTGTGTGTGTGTGTGTAGGTGAAGGTCAGTGCAGGTGGAGCTAGTCATGCATGGGTCGTCCTTCGTGGGGCAGTGAGCAGGTCTCAGTAAATGAGTGTAACAGAGGTGCTAAAGGCATATCAAATTGCCCTCTGTGAGAAAGAATGCTCCCAGAGGTCATAAATCAGAGATGGGGCAGAATTTCGCGCCCCTCTGAAGCTCAGCAGGCCTGTTTATACTGACGAACATGCCACTCAAGAGACTGCCACTAATGGTCAGGCCGTCACCCTCACATTGCTTATTTTCCCATTACCCAAAAAGAAGTGTTTACCCTTAGCATATACTAAAACAATAGCTAATTGTTCCCAAAAGACATCCTTCAGTCAACTCAATTTCTTATAAATGAACAGCACAGTTATATCAATTTAAACATTGTTAATATGTATTCTCAGTTCATGTGTCATAATTGGGTTTTTCCACACAACTGCATTCATATTTATTATTAGTATGATTGCAAAGTCACTGTTTATGCATGCTTATTTTTAGAAACATGAGAGCATGATTTACCAGTCTAAAGTAAAAAGAAAAGCAGCAGGACTTCACAGTTTTATTGGGCTTCACTTGCATGATCGATTTTACCTACATAAATTCCTATACAGGGGATAAATATCAACAGAGGTGATCTGTTTAAGATCATTTTGAAAAGACATTCTGGCTAAGGAAAACAAAGATGTGAACCATAAATTTGAACCCAATTTCCTTTGCAGACCTAACAGAATGAGGACCCCCACAAAAAAAAAAAAAAAACACAAGCAAGGTGTCCAGCAAATAATTCATGGTGGCCTGTGCAAGCATTCGTTACTTGCATTGGGACAGATACCAATAACATCTTAGCCTCAATCCTAGTGTTGTTAGCTCATGCAGGACAAAACACAAAGTTATGGCTGGTTTTCAAAATAGTATTCAAACTAAATGACGTGTACACAATTCCATACACTTTGATGATAACGAATTTAAAAAAGACAGTTATTCAGAAGCCAATGTGTGTTTGTGTGTCTTAGTCAGTGTGTCCACGTGCTTATGGGAGTTCCTGTGTGTAAGAAGCTTAAGTGTGCTGAAGTAAATAACAAACATACAATGTTAGTAAAGAGAACCTGTGTGGTCAACTTGCATGGAACAGTGAAACCACATGCCCTAATGTTTAAGAAAAAATGAAATAGCATCTTGTGTAAGTGAGCATAAGTGAAACTTTCTCAACTCTTCAGTCGCCCACCTTACATATATAAGATACATGCATTGAATTAGCAGTAATGTAGTTATGTAAAAAAAAAAAAAAAGCAAATGGGGGAATCTCCATCATTCCACTGATTATAAGAACACTCAAATTCTGAGTGCCTGTCCTATCTGCTCACAACAGGAAATCATGACTTCTAAAATCCTTCCTGGACTAATCCCAGTGAGAAACTAAGCAAAGCTGAACGATCTTTCAAACATTTTGTTTTAAAAAGCTAGTTTAGTTTAAAAAACAAACATTTATGTCATTTGTTCGTCCTCGAAAATCTTAGGGAAATGGTTGTTTCAATTTTTCTGATTCGACTTCCTAGCAATTCCTTATTCTATTCAACAATTCTGGTATTCATCAATTTTCTTTTTCGACTCCAAATATTTGGAAAAAAGATAGAAAACTCAGTACTGTCATCATGTAAATCATTAATTGTAAATTTAACAAAGAAAACCGTATCTACTTGGTACAAATATCACAAGTGAGAAACAAAAGACATGCAATGTAGTGCTTACATTCAAAGGAAGGAAGACAAAAGAGAATCCCCCCAAAAATCCTGTTTGAGACTCATTAGACATAGCACTTAATACTAAAGGCTGAAGATCTATTTAAATTTGCAAATATAATGCTACTGTTTTAATTGCTAATTTGTGTGATACTATTCATTAAAAAGGGGCCGAGTCTAAAGGCACAAAAATTGCACCGTGAAAATTTCATCACTCGTATCTGCTGTCTTTAGGGCATTGTGAGAAAGGAAAGGTATATCATCCAAGTGCCAGGTGCTTTAGTTCCGCAACAGTTTTTGAATTGTTCTGTAATCTTTTGCTGTGGGAAGGTATTCATCACACTGACTGTCAGACAGTATTGGCTGTTCACTGACCAAGATATTTTGGCATTTATGTACAACAGTCAAATTACTGCGTATATCCTGAAGTTATGTGTTGGTTATCTGGGGATGGTGTCATAGGCAAAACTTATCTTTTGCAAGCAAACATTTATTGGAGTCAATATCCTAAAAAATAATTTCTTACTAATTAAAAGTGCAATAAACACATTTATAAGACCAATGATGTGAAACAGGCCTTTAATTTGTTTTGGTTGTTCTGCATAGATGGGAATTTTTTTAATTTTTTTAAAGTATATTAAGATAATACAACATCTGCTCATTTGACTTCTCTAGAACCTCAAATCTGTAGACGTAGTGGGCTTGAGAGGACTCTTATCCACAGCTTTCCCATCTCTACTATCTGGTTATCCCAGTGGGGTTTGGCTGATAAAACTTCTTTGCTGATAACAGTAGCCCAAGTCTCAGACTAATCTTGACCAGTCTAATGCCATTAGATACCTCATTACACCACCAGCTACTTGCCTATCACAAGCCCATTGGCACCTTACCAAGGACTGACCCCTGACAATCACTACTGTCTTATAACCAGTCTGAGAATAAACCCAGACTGCAGTCTACAGATACCAGACCCTCAATTAGGAATATTATTTAGAGACACAGATAGTTCTGCTGCTGCTTCTGAGGGTTTTTTATTTAAGAATAGAAGTGCCCAACTACCCCTTGTGAAGAAAAAGAATTTCACAACAAAGTGAGCTCCATTGTCTGGTTTACTAATGTCTTTATCTAGAGAAAGTGATTTCTACAAAATAATCATTCTGTAATGCTTTGGAAATATAAAAAAAAACCCA
This sequence comes from Fistularia tabacaria, assembly GCA_901007705.1. Classification (NCBI taxonomy): domain Eukaryota; kingdom Metazoa; phylum Chordata; class Actinopteri; order Syngnathiformes; family Fistulariidae; genus Fistularia; species Fistularia tabacaria. The sequence goes on from CAAKHD010000697.1 coordinate 93,396, forward strand.
GATCTTTTACAATTAATACAAAAATCAAATGAAACTAATGAAACTATAACATGATCTACAGCAATCTAAACAGTACTGCTGTCCTTCTTATCATGGGTTCTCCTCAGGAATTTTTTAGGAGGACCAGAACAAAATGTAGATACCACATGGATCAGCCTTCAAATACAACAAATTCACAGTATTACTTCATGAGAAATAAATGAATAATTTTGTAATGTGAATTAATATAATGATCTATATGCCTGACCTACCGATGTAGTTTACATTTGTAAGAAGAAAATCCCAGTTTTGCAAAGTAGTAGTAGTGAGCGCAATTCTGTGGACTTGAAATGACAGTCAGTCTAAATAGTCAGTGTCAGCTTGTCCACAATGGTCATTAAGAACACTTGAATTTGCAGCCAGTCATCTTGACTCATCTTTCATATGGAGGTTAATATGTACACTCGAACAGAGAGGCAAACAAGCATAAACATAGAAAATAGGGAGCATTGCTGTCATTATCAAAGTATTTTAAATTGCTGAGTGCGGATATTTGTCAATGCAGACTTGACATATATCCGATGCTTCACAACAAGAGGGACCCAGTTTAAAGCAATGGTAAAAGGAATACATAGTGGGGTTTGATAACGTAAGCACTCAGCTTTTTTGACCCACCAGTTGTCAGAGTGAGTCAATCATTTTAATTCAGTCTAAAGGTTGCTACTTGTTCCACCAGTGAAACCTGGATGTATTTGTCTTTGAAAACATATAATACATGCTGTGATGACAATTCCCTTTATTCTCTCCTCTGTGAAAAGACTTGTGAGGGAACTGTGTAGTGACCAATTTTGCAGTTTATATCTCCAGAACATGTCCTTGAAAATATAACTTAGCGATGACACCAATGTTATCATCTGTATTGTCTATGTTGGTAAGCTCTGTCTTTTGTGCACTCATTTGCTTTTAAAAACTGCTATTAATCAGCATGATGTATATAGTAGAATATTCAGTCGTAACACTGTTAATTCAACTATGTGTGTCTGTGTGTATGAGCTAAATATATCCTTTTCCAAACTAGCATTAATAAAATAGTATGTGTCTGCATTTAAATATGTAATTGTACATGTAAATGTGTCTTTCTAAGCTTTACTTTTAAGCTTACTTTTACACTTTTTTAATGAAGATTTGGGTAGAAAGCTAATAGGCAAGAGGATGGGATTTGTTGAGTAAGTCATTTATCTGCAGATGAGCTCAACAACAAAGTGAAGCAAACAACCTAGCTTACCTAAAAATAGGGTCATTTTTTTGTTGTAAAATAGTCAAATATATACTTTTAATTACAAGAATTATAATGAATTAGGAAGGATAGGAATAAGAGGTTCACCCTAAGAGCAATAGCAATAGAACCTTGCAGAAATAATAGCCTCAATTGATCAAACACATGCATTAATTATTGTAGGAAAAAAAACAAGTTTTCAAGTAATATTCTGTGGTGACTGACCTAGTTCCTCCAAACAGGATTATTCGATCTCCAACCATACAACAGCACTGCCGTCTTCGTGGACATGGGCCTTTACCTCTTGGCTCAATTTTCTTCCAAGAAAAGGCTTCTGCAGGTTATAGGTACATAAGAAAAGTATGTGATGACTACAGCTAACAGGCAGATAACAGAACCAGTGAGTTAATATACAGTGTTGAGCTTCTCTTTCCTCAAAATGATTCTCAGTATAACATCACATAACAAATATTTCTTTAAATAGACCGGTAGTGCTGCAATTTTTTATTTTCATTTTGTTGCGCTTCGCTTTAACAGCTATACAACATCTGGCCAAATCCTCATGGACCACATGAGAAATTTGGTATGTGACCTAAAACATGGACCTGATAAATATTGGCAATGGTACCAAAGCAATTCTCGTCAGCTTCTCTGCTGACATGCAATGTGAGTGACGAAAATGAAGCTCTTTATCCATGTAAGGATAAGCTGCAGCATCATTAAATCTCTATAGCAACAAGCCATTTAGAATTTGCTGGATATTTTCAATTATAGAGGAGGTGCTGCTAGCTAATGGATGACAAAACATAGGTTTGATGGTTAGAATAGACAAATATGCCGTTAATGGCAAACTGGTAAAACAGGCTTCAAACCTTCACTATGTGCTGTGATCAAATATAAGGATTTTTTCCCTGGATTCATGGTGCTTGAGCATAGATAAAGTCCATAAAGAAAAAGCAGTGTTTCACTTTTAATTATATTTTATTCTAAAACTGAAAACTGTTTTAGAAGGAAAGAGCTTCCACAAATTTAAGAACCATTCTGGCACCACTTTATGAGAAGAAACAAAAACCCTGTAATTTGTGTTCTTCTGGTAGACAGACCCTTCATCTGCCTATTGGCATAATGAAGAGTAAGTACTAAACTACTATCACTTTTTTTTATCTCTGTCTCTGGAGCACAAGGAGGAGTTAAACAGGTCAGCATTAATATTTTTGCCATTGCTGCTTCTTTTGCAGATAAGCCTAGAACAAAATGTACCTAATTTTCAGAAAAACATACAAAAAGGGGCAATTTTTTTTATTTTTCCACATGACCAACACACTTAGAAAATCACCTGGGCTGAACTTCCAGAGATCATTGAAGTGCAGGTCCAGAAGGGCATTGTATCCTCCAAATATGTATAGCTCTCCATTGTAAGAAACTGTACAAGGAGAAAAGAAAATGCCAGTGGTCTAGTATAAAACTCAATGATGTAGACAGAAAGTCAAATGGATAATTTAATTGAAGAGGTTTTTGAGGAAAATATGATATAGGCAAACACTTATTGATAAATATTTTAAAAATATTTATATATTGCACTGTATAAACTACTGTTTGCCTGTAAAAGTTCAAAAAAAATTCCAGTAAGAGGAATCATGTCACATGTGGTGACATTAACATCTACACCCAGGCAACAGTGAAATAATCAGAACTTCAACTACATGGATGTGTTGTGACATAATTTTCCATGGAGATATAGGAGATTTACACTGGATCAATTATGATTTAGTTAATCCTGCCAGAATGTGTTGTAGGCAGCTATCTTATGAATAACTCTAATGTTGATAGTCTGAAACCTTGACTAAATCTAGGGCTAAAGAAGTACACTAGTTTCACTGAATAGCAAAAAACTTTATGAACACTGACAGCAGGCTGGAATGATAAGTATAATATAGCGAAATTCGTTAAGTAACAAAAATTGAGATAGATCATCTTTATCTCAACCAAGAGACAATTAATAATGTCAGTATTTGAAATGAAGTGAAGACTAGAAAAAATTATTTTATTAAAATCCTAATAGAAAACTGTTCGACACTGAATGTGTCTTGCTTGTGTTTCTTACAGGCTGAATGGCTCCTCCGTCCATCTGGCAATGGCTGTGTTGAAGGGGTGCTTAGCCAGCAGTTTGTCTCTGTGTCAAACACTTTGATCTTGTTGCAGTAGATTTCATTGTCAGAGTGAAAGGGTCCAAAGCGGTCTGATCGCCCGCCAAATACAAACATCTTTTTTCCGATGATAGTTGCTGAGTGAAAGTCCCTCCAGCGTGCTGGAGTTCCCTGTAAAGAGAAATATCAGTGCAGCCTTGTTGCATGAGCTTGACCCCTTAACCACTGTGATGAAATTAACCATCAAACTTACAATGTTCATTACAATAATGCAGTGACATGTGGTCCAGGGAGGCAGCGCGCAAGCACAAGTGATATAGTTGCATTTGCGCTTGCGCACTGCCTCCCCTGTCCGCACGTCCCTATAATAAAGTTATAATACTCAAGCATTATCTTCACAGTGGCAGACTACCCTCTGGTAAACAGTGTCATCTAGTGGTCGGAGGTGCGAGCTACAAAGATATACAAAATCCACATGGCACTCAAAATATTTTGAAGTATTTGAAAATTCTGTAGAACTTAATGTGACTTTTTTCAAAGTTCAAATAGTTATAATCAGGAAAATGTGCTTGAGTTACCTCTCCCTTTCACAGTTATCTATGATTACTTGATTTTTTTATGCCTTCATTTCCAGAATATCATATTTTTGTAGAATTTTACATAAAGGAAGGCTTTTCACATGGTTATATGAATGCAGCAAAAAAGAAAACTTTTAAAGCAAATGGATAAATGTATACAGTATGTATAACCCTGTGCATGTGTAAAGAAAAATAAATTATGTATATTCATATGTGTTAGTCAGAAAAAAAACATGTAAGACTGAAAGCAGCATGTATGTATAACTGAGTATGTTACAGTCGTGGGAGAGCTGCTGCCAATCTTTTGACCATTGGCAAAAAGCTGGGAAATTCTTTGACCAATCACCAGTAACTATGCATGTAGAATATGATGAATTATCAAAAGTGAAACAATATGTTTAACATTATTTAAAACAACAAAAGAGAATACGGAGAGGGGTATCTCCCAGGACGAATAATTCTTTATTGCATTTTTATTTTTGGCAACCAACCTGAGCTCTGACATTGTAACCAGCCCACCTGACCGATGGGTGCTTGTATAACACATTCTAGTCTAGCAATTAACAGGCAATAGAGGCTGTTTTTCGTTCATTTGTTCTGTTCAATCCCATTAATGTGACATTTGTGTTTCCAAATACAAAACTAGTGACAGAATTCAATCAAATACAGTACAGACAAGGGAGAATTTATACTCACTCTCGCATTGATTAGGGACCAAACCATGGTGGTGGTGTCCAGCTTGTGGATATCATTGGAGAAGCAGTCAGCCTAGAAAGCAGCCAAGGAAATAAATTTGGATGTTTTAGTGTCTGCCAGACCACAACCCAACCTGAAGAATGATGAACACTCACCAGCTGCTCATATCCTCCAAATATATACATTGCCTTCCCCAGAACACAAGCTGAGTGGCCATCTCTTGCCCCTGGAACTGTCCCCGAAATTTTGGGTGTGAACCATCTGTGGGTATCTATCAAGCAGAAATATTGAGTATTTTCACATTAAAAAAAGGGCCTTCACAGAGATATCCTGGGTCAATTACTATGGACTGATTAAAATTGAAAATTATACCTATGGTATCACCTAAAATTAAGCAGTTTAAGGTCAGAATTTTTCCTAACTACAGTATCCTCTCTTCTAAAACTGTGCGGCTTGATAGAGAAAAATATTCTACTACAAAATGTGAGTGAAAATTGTTTGAATGTGAGGCATTAGGTGATTAGTCTGTGTTCAGAAGCAGGGACTGATAAAAATAAATGGATTTGCTATGCTTAACTAGGGCTGCCTTCAAATGAGAAGAGATTTTCTGTTCTCTCACTATGAGGTAAGGCACAGAAAATCGTGATTTAGTTGCAAAGGAGAGAAATAACATCCAAAGCTGCAAAAGGTTTCCAGGCACCATAGAAATTTAGATAAACAGGTAGCTTTAGTAGTGGATTTAGCCAAGTACATGAACTGTATCATAAACTGTTGATAAACCGGGGAGCCTGTCTGACTGCTGAGATTCTGGTCATTCATTCATTGGTTTTCCAACTGAGATTGTGACCGTTCTTAAATCTGGTTTCGAAGAGTTCAGTGAACAAAAAGGGAATGAGTTTTCTTCTACGTCTATTCTCTATTTTACCTTTGGTCATAGAAAGCTGCTCTCTAATTGGTTGTGTTTAGCAAGGTAAGTAGAGCCCAGAATCATAGTTGTATCCAAGCTCAATCTCATCATACTATGTTAGCTTAGTTTGTGTATGTTGGTGCATGTGCTTTGCTGAATGCATACTATATAACTCCATTGCTCAATCTCTGTTTAGACACAACGTATTGGCATTAATATGCACTGGGAAGCCACTGGAATCATTACCGAGTCTAGATATTGAGTGCCCTATTTGTATATCGTTTACTGTTCTGCTTGATGCATTGGAAAGATTTCTGTAGGCGATGAGTCAATCACAGCATTTGGGAGGCCAGACTGAAGGGTCAGATGCTGTTGTCATGGGTCCCAAATTGAAACTAAGACCCTTTCCAAAATAGCTTAAGTGTGACAAGTTATGTGGGTGGATTGTATTTTTTTTCCACCAATTAAAAACTTTGATGACAAGTTTTAATGTTCTGATTAAGTATACTGTAACTGGCTGTTATTTAAGAGTAAGATAGTTTAAATATCTAGTAAATCTACATGTAATCAAAGTATCAAAAAGGTTAAAGTGTTGAAAAAGTTAAGTTGAACCACTCTGGTAGCTTTTCAGTCCTTTTTACAGACCTACCAACTAAGTTAAAATTATCTGTTCGAAGCAGGTCTACTTACTGACATCGAAGGCATAAAGCACATTGCAAGCTCCCTCTGTGTCATTGCGTCCACCCCAGAGGTAGATAATATCATCCAGCAGTACAGCTGTGTGGCCGTAACGCATATATGGCACTTCACGGGCACGTTCATGACCCCCAGTTCTCACTGGAGGCAATTTCATCCAGCGCAGAGACACTAAGACAAAACAGTTGAGATATTATTGTTCGAGTGCTTGTGGCAAAATAACACACGCACGCACGCACGCACGCACGCACGCACGCACGCACGCACGCACGCACGCACGCACGCACGCACGCACGCACACATCATTATTTCAAATTGGAGATTATTTGGGTATTATGTTAGATTTCTGCAGCAGTTACATTTAATTGAATATTTTACAGGTGTTGGAAGTAGGTGAAATTTTTGTGTACAAACCATGCCAAGATCTATCCATCCATCCATTATCTACCACTTATCCTACTTAGGGTTGCGGGGGATGCTGGAGCCGATCCCAGCTGCTATCGGACGAGTAGCGAGATACACCCTGGAGTCGTCACAAGTCAATCGCAGGGCCACATATAGAGACAGACAATAATTCACTCTCTCATTCACACATCTGGGCAATTGTCCCAATTTTTTCGAATGACCTGCTGCATATTTTTGGACTGAGGGAGGAAACTGGAGAACCCGGAGGAAGTCCACACAGACAAGAAAAGAATATGCAAACTCCACACAGAAAGGTCCCCTGTCGTGCTGTGAAGCAGAAGCGCGAACCACTGCGCCGCCGTGCCACCCTCATGCCAAGATGTAAAATGTGAAAAACATGAACAATTTGCATAGAATTTATTTGTATACACCGTCTTGCATGTAGTGTGTGGTTACCACTGCCTAATTTGTGGATCAAGTGTCTCCAAAGAAATGATGAAAATGATCTGACAAAAGAGGCCTTGAAAGACAGCACAGTGCTTCAGAGAATAGTAAGGCTGCTCTAAACTAGACATCAAAGAGAAGGAGTGCAAGGTAAATGGCATGATAAAATATTGAAGCAATAGCTACGGGGGTCTCATTTCCATTTCAATAAGGCAAATAAGTCATTATCGAGAATTGTGTCCACTAACCTTTTCAGGTTAAAGCTATAGAGACAGGCTCCAGCTACCTCAGGAAGTTGTAAAACCCTTAAGAAGGTGGTTGATCAGGCCAGGAAACAATTACATAAAATGGATTAAAAGAAAAGGCGGTCGTTTTACCAACCAAAAAGTGGGTTATCATCGATATCATCGACAGTTTCAGAAATCATCTATATTTTTAGAAATAAACATATAGCAGCATAAAGACAATGAACAGAGATCACCACAAAGAACATGTAAAGGGATTGGTCTAAAATGCCAGGTGTGTTGAAGGAGGTTAAACAGACCATTGAACAATTGTCCGCTATACATGTATGTTGCATTTTACGAAAAGGGAAAAACATACACCACTGGTGTGATTTACTAAGTTGTTTTTCAAGTCAAGTTCAACTTCTGAAGAATAAATGTCATATTCAAAGCCACACTTACTTACTGTAAAGATAAATAGTTAAAACCAACCAAACATTTTCCATACCATATACAATGAATGAGATCCTTGAATATTTTTTTATGTATCATCTCTTACCTGTGTTGAAAACATGCACATCAATCTGGCGGAGTGTCTCATAGTCCTCCCCCGAACAGTAGCCGCCAAAGGAGTAGACCTTGTGCCCCACCGCAACAGCAGCATGGTTGACTCTCCGCGGCCCTCCTTCAAGGTGCACTGACCAGCGCAACATTCCACGCGCAAGCACCTCTGCAACTGAGTCCTTAGACCATCACTTCCTTGCTTTCTTGGACCCCATCAAGCAAACAGTCCACCCTTAGAAACTATGATTGCAAAAACAAGAGTGACAGATTGCAAAATGGTTCAGAGAGCTGTATGGAATGAATGGTAGAGGCAGTCACAGAGGAGAACTGTTCTCCAGGACCAAGTTGCACAGCTCTTCCATTGCTGACAGGCTCAAAAACCCTGGTATTATCTATGCTGGAAGAGAATTTTAAGAGGTGAACAGAGCCACACCTCTTAGATTTACTTTTTTTGTCAACTCTTCTCATTGTGCCTTGCCACTGCATGGTAAAAAATACATTAATTCTGAACCATAAAAAAATAATGTCTATTCCTTTAGAGCAATACCACATCCAATAATATAATTTTGGTTACTACGTCAGAATCATTGTCTTATGAATTCATATTAGTTTTTTTAGGCGCTATGAAGTGTTTCTTATATATGTCAAAGTTAGCAACCGTGAAACTAAACATTTTGTAATCTTGGCAGTCGATTCTGGATGACTGTATGGGAATAAAACAAAAAATACATGATGTAGCTGAGATCCTGTAAATAAATGCTTCAGTAAACAACTGTTAAAACTTAAATGTCAGATTCCATATCAACATTTCTTCAAGGGCAGTTTCCAATTTGAAAAAGAAAAACTGATGTTTCAAAATCAATACTTCAATATTCACTCACCAACTGTAATTGTTATAGGGAAACCTGTTGATAAACCAACAGTAGCCTGTTCATGCAAAACCTTGAGACCCTAGTTACTGTCTCAATGACTCACTTTTTCACTGACCTCCAACCTTTGTCTGCAATTATAAATAGGAGGCCATTTAATACAGACATTTCTATTTAAAGCAAAGCTATCCCTGATGAGTAAATCGAAGCAACTAGGAAAGTGAGGGTGGACTCTTTTAAAATCGCTGTTATGTTTCGTTTCCTCATTGGTTTTGCAGGACGAATAAGCTTCAAGGGAATCAACATAGAAGCAACGTAGCAATCTGAAGTCAATACTGGCTTCATCTTTGAAACGTCAACTTATTTTATCATACGTTTTCTCTGCTCCAATATGAAAGAAAAACATGTGCCAACTGAGCAAAGGGAAGAGCACTTTTGGCATCTAGAGCAGTATATGAGGTGACAGGCAATAGCAACGACCACAAGCCACGTTTTGTGTAGCGTCATTGGCCCTCGCTAAAGAGAATTAGAGATTTGTGTTTCATACAGCTAATCAAGACGAAGTGACATTATGCTATAATGCCTCATATTCTAGCTAGCCCTCCTTGACTCGCGTTCACGAATAACGAAATGACGAGTTTGTGTGGGAAAGCGACTGACCATCAGAGTTGTCTCACAACATAAACTCTGATAACAACTGTTTCTATTGTCTGGCAAAATTGCAGTAAATGAAGTACCCATCCGTTCAATAGACAACTGTCAAGAAGCAGGAGCAGTTGCTAACTTAGCTTGACTGATGCTACCTAAATTAGCATTAGCTATTAGCAACCATTAACTACATAAAACGATAAGAATGTTAAAATAATTAAATTCATCCCTCATCTGAATACATATTATTAATGATTGCTTGACAGATGGTATGTCAAAGAGATGGGCAGAAATTAGCTACCTTGGACTCGGATCGGTGTCTGTTATCTGATGTTTAGACAGTAGCAACTTCCTCGTGACGTACTGGGAGGAAAGCACGCGCCCCCTGTCGACTGGTCCATGCAGAGGAAACCTTTGCTTTTCCTATTGTGAAATTGAACACACATTTTCACACAAAGTTTGGGAATGTGTGTGTGTGTTCTCTGCAATTCCATCTCACTGCCAATATAGTCACTTCATTTGACAGAAATGAATGGATCCCCTTTCTCTCTCTCTCTCTCTCTCTCTCTCTCTCTCTCTCTCTCTCTCACACACACACACACACACACACACACGCTCTCTCTCTCTCGCTCTCATGCAAACAAACGTATCGTTTTTGTGCAAATGGATGCCAAGATCCCTGTGTTGCAGACCCAACGTAAAAGTCCAGTGCTGACCGGGACATACAGATTCTCACCCTTAGTTTATAACAAACTCACAGCAGTAGATGGCACTCTTGCTTACATTTCTTAGTGGTAATAAGAGGAGCAGACTATCAAAGCCTCCACAAAGTGAATAATCTGTACCCTAGTGTTATTGGACTGACAGCGTTGATGCTGGATCATGAACCGAGGCAAACATAATTGACATAATACAGTCAGAGACTGTTTCAGAGAAGAAACAAAGAATTTGTCAGTATATGAGTATGAATCAATGACTTTCATTATGTGAGACAAAAATGTCCCAAACAAGGTGGAATCCAGTGGATCTGCAGTGAAGCCAATGAATGAATTGCCTTTTACTCTGGTAAAAAAAATGGATTGTGCAATCATTTTATTTAAGCTGATTTGCTCCTTACTCAGAGATTTTCCAAATTGTTCCAAATTAACAAAAAGCAAACGTGAACACAGCAATCACGATATGCTACATTTACATTAAGTGCGTGTATGTAGTTGTTTTCAACTCTAAAACATTTTTCGTAAAACTAAAACTTGTGGACAAAACTGTTCAACAGCAAGCAAAGTTTTAGTGGATTCACATCATTTTCTTCATCACAACTATAGTTCATTTGAAATAATTTTGATACTAATTTTCAAAATCTCACTGACAAACCCATTTTGCATCAGACATCATTAAAATGCTGTCAACACAAGGTCCCAATGTGAGAGAGACATTTACCTCCACAGCAACTGAGAACTGTGGAGGTGGTTTGTTTTTTCTTCATCATATTTTTGTGATCCTTAAGTCTTTTAGACAAATCTAGACTGTAAACATAACACCTCCTGGAACCTTGATTTCTCTCCTCGAATTTTTAGAAGCATTTAATTTCAAAGGGATGGCTTTAGAGTGATTAACTTGGTTCCAAATGTTAGGGCTGAAACGAAAGTAGAGCCTTATAAAAGGATTATGGCATTGAGCAGCCATATTACAGCTGCCATGGACATGGGTGCCTGACTGTGGTTTAAGGGAAGGGAGTAAATTTGGAAAAGAGTATAGTTATGTGTTAGTGTGTTTGTATTGGGGGGGCAGATTCGTCTTCACTCAGAGGCAGCTATGGATGCCTAAATGACAGTACATTGGTAGAACATTTTGTACAAAGTACAAACAAAATAAGTATAAACAATTTGAACAGTCAAATAGCCTTTTAATGCATCACAATATGATGTGCATAAATAAGTCTGTGGTTGAACTGAAATGACTCCACAACCTTTAGCCATTCCAGTCCTGTCTGTTTATTTGACACACATTTTCATCTGTTTTGAGGGAGATAGCAGAATGAGCCAGGAGATAAACATCTCAAGGAAGTGTATGGAAACATTTAAAACAATAATTATAATAGAAACCCTCTGAAAACCCGATGTCTTTCTCTTTGTTGCTCAGAGGACTAAATAGCTATTAATTTGTGCCAAAGTGGTAGAATTAAACTTGTGCTAGCTTTTCGATACAGTAAATTTACCCGGAAATCAGGAAAAAAGGAAAATTGACTGATTATACAGAGGAAATGATGAAATAAAATTATTAATATTTGCAATCCTGCTGGAAGCATTTGACAATTAACAGACCAACAAATGTAGAAAAATGACAAGGCATTTTCAAGACCCTCATTAGAACAATCTTTTGCCCTAGTTACTTGCCACTGGGATTATGATTAAAGCCAACCCCAGAATTCTAACTTGTGTTTGTTATATTGACCCATAAAGTTGTAAAATGTATAATTTTCCGTCAATATATGAATCTCAATATGTGTACAGACATAAACCTCTATCTGAATTATTGTCTGTACGACTGTTCTTTCTAATGTACTTTTGCCATCACAAAATGACACTTGGGGTCAAGTTCTGATGTTTTTCAAGGTTGTATAGAAAAACTTGAAATGGCTTGAACTGATTCCAATTTGAAGTTATTATTCAAATACATTTTTCTCCTTTAGGCTAAATTATAATCTTGCATTCTTTTTTGCAAATTTGTTAATGTGTGCAGCAGCATTCTTCCCTGTTCATAAAGATACAAAAGCGACTCGCATTCACAATAAGGCACACACAGATGTTTTGGTAAACAGGCAAATCAATGAATGTTCATGTCCATTCTAATTAACTTTGTAAGACATATCCATTTGATCTGCAGTGAAGCCAATGAATGAATTACCTTTTACTCTGGTAAAAAAAAAATGGATTGCGCAATCATTTTATTCAGGCTGATTTGCTCTTAACTCAGGTTTTCCAAATTGTTCCAAATGATCAAAAAGCATACATATACATATACATATACATATACATATACATATACATATACATATACATATACATATACATATACATATACATATACATATACATATACATATACATATACATAAAGTGTTTGTGTGTAGTTGTTTTCAACTCTTGAACATTTTTTGTAAAACTAATGCAGCCTGAGGGCGGAACAGGCCGGTGTCTCCTGGAGCCGGACTCGGAGGGGCACAGGCCAGTGTCTCCCTGAGCCGGTCCCAAGCCCGGATAAATGCAGAGGGTTGCGTCAGGAAGGGCATCCGGCATAAAACTTTTGCCAAAACCAAATATGCAAATCAAACCTAAAAATTTCATACCGGATCGGTCGAGGCCCGGGTTAACGACGACCGCCATTGATGCCGATAACCTACAGGGTACCTGTGGAGATTGGGCTACTGTGGGTTGAAGAAGGAGAGGAGGAAGGTGTGTTCGGAAGCAGAGAGAGAAAAGGAAAGGCAAGAGTCTGGAACTGAGAGTAGGGAATTTGAATGTTGGGACGATAACAGGAAAAAGTAGAGAGTTGGTTGACATGATGCAGACAAGGAAGGTGGATATACTGTGTGTCCAGGAGACCAGATGGAAAGGTAGTAAGGCTAGAAGCCTGGGAGCAGGTTTTAAGTTGTACTATCATGGTACTGACAGGAAGAGAAATGGAGTAGGAGTTATCTTGAAGGAGCAGTTTGTTAGGAATGTTCTGGAGGTGAAAAGAATGTCAGATAGACTTATGAGCCTGAAATTAGAAATTGAAGGTGTGATGCTCAATGTTGTTAGTGGCTATGCCCCACAGGTGGGATGTGAGTTAGAGGAGAAGGAGAAGTTCTGGAATGAGTTAGATGAATTGATGCAGAATATCCCCAGAAATGAGAGAGTGGTAAGTGGGGCACACTTCAATGGACATGTTTGGTGCAGGCAATAGAGGTGATGACGAAGTGATGGGCAGGTTTGGTATCCAGGATAGGAATGTAGAGGGACAGATGGTGGTAGATTTTGCAAAAAGGATGGAAATGGGTGTTGTGAATACTTTTTTTCCAGAAAAGACAGGAACATAGGGTAACCTATAAGAGCGGAGGTAGGAGCACGCAGGTAGACTACATCTTGTATAGACGAGGTCATCAGAAAGAGATCAGTTACTGCAAAGTAGTGGTAGGTGAGAGTGTGGCCAG
>CAAKHD010000698.1:13087-43231 GCA_901007705.1 Fistularia tabacaria
GTGCGCGGCCGCGGACCGCCGATCTGGAAGAATGTGGAGGTGGGGTGGGGCGGGGGGGGGGGGGGGGGGGGGGGGGGGGACGCTCGGAGAGGCTGACACTTGCAGGGTGGAAATCCTGGCTGCGCTCTCAGAAAACAGGCCGGGCGGGTGTCACCTTGGGAGGTTATCTTGGATATGTGCATGATTTTTTTTTTGTTTTTCTTCTTTGATACAATGAAGAAACAGCGTGGATTCTGCAGGAAAATGAATGCTTGTGTGTGCAAGAGAGGCCGACTGACCTGAGAGCCCCCACAGGAAGGTGAGGGAGAGCAGAGGAAGTTTCCCGGGAGCGGCAGGCCGGCACACATCCATGGTGCGTTCAATGTCCTCCGCACAGCTTTGCACAGACTTCGGGCAAGCTTCTCCGGATCTCTGAACTTCTTCCCCCCGGTCTCCTCTCTGGAGGGAGGGACGCTTCAGGTGAGGAGGAGCCGCCCGACCCCGCAGCCCGGACCCCGGACCCCGGCTCTCCTCCCTTCGCTGACTTCACGGCGGGATGGCGGGAGGCAGGTGGGGGGGTTGCGGACCGGCGCCAGCGAGGCTCTTGTGCGGCTCCTGTTTCCGCTCCGCGGCATTAGCGAGTCACGTCTTGTCGGGTACACGGCGAGCACAACTTGTCACGCCGCGTCCTTTCCACGGAGAGAGAGAGAGAGAGAGAGAGAGAGAGAGAGAGAGAGAGAGAGAGAGAGGGGGAGGGAGGATCAATTTACCTCTTTGCAATTGACATGTTCCGGTTGTGACTTTAAAAGTAAAACGTCAAGCGTTCAAAAGCAGGCTTTCGGTTCAGCCGTGCTTTAATTTTGAAGGCAAGAATCGCTCAACATCCGCTCGCTCCCCGTGTTTATTTCTGTAACTTGTCGATCGCAGCTTGAAGCGCAGGTGCAAACGCGACTTTACGCGCTCCGTGTGGAAACAATTCAAACCGCCATTTATTACAACTATTTTCAAAAGGACATAATTATAGAAGAATCCTTTCTTTACATCGATATGTCATAATCCTTGACGATGATTCGGGGATTACCCCCCCCCCCCAAAAAAATGGAAGTTTGAAAAGTATTACATCAAAATAAACTGTATTCAAACCAAATCAAATCGACTGAACAACCCTGATTAATACAGAGAAGCATGGAAATGAACCGGGTTGAATAATACTCGCACTTATCAGTGGAATAAAGTGGTTGTTTTAAGAGGTGAACCAAAAAAAAGTGAGTTAAGAGGAGTTGCGAGAGGAAGGGACACAAGAAAAAAACAAATATCAGAGGTTTACACTTGGAGGCTTCCAAGTTTCCACTTGACGCTGCGAAATATTTGGTCTTAAGGGAGAACGTGCAATGTCCATGAAGCATCCGCTGATAAATATCACCTGCAAAAATTCGTGCTTTGACAATAAATCAAGCGAATGTTGAGAAATCTCAACCGCGAGATCATTTACTTGTTGATGGACGAACGTGGAAACGACCGGTGCTCGTGCAAAACACACGACAGATGCAGGCTTTCCTCTTAAAGCTGGTGATTCCGTCGTCCGTGGCTGTGAGCAAACTCACCGGCCTCGGATTTGCCTTCGAATGCATCCCCCCCCGACCCCCGACCCCCCCTTTTTTACAGGCAGGCACGACACACGTGTGTGAAACGTGGCCGTTTTTAAACACCCAGCTGGAACATTTGCAACAATAAGCTGATTTTCCAAACCCACACAAGCAACCCCCCCCCCACCCCCCCTCCCGGTCGCCCTGTGAAAATCTTCTGCTCCTGTGCCATCATGTGTGAAGAGGTGTGGGTCTGAAAGCAGACAAACAGACTGGGCTCAGCTTGACGTGAATTCCCCGGCGAGCCCCCCCCCGCCCGACGTAAAAAAATATGGGCTGACCTGTGCTCCGAGAGGTGGTCAGACTGCTTTTATTTCATCGTCCAAGGTTGCCCAGTTGCCCCGGCAACAAGGGTGAGGCTAATGCGGGGGGATTGCTCAATTATGAGAGGTGAGCGCGGGTTATTCCTGTGATTAAATCCGAGGAAGCAGGGCCCGGCCCTGATTTTGTTGTGAGGTTGTAAATGTGAATCTGGGCCGCCAGCTGGAGCATTTGGAGAAACAACTGCAGCGTCTTTGTTTATATTAGTGCTGAATAATTTGAGCGGGGCAGATAAGGCAATTCGAAGTCTTGTGCCAGTGCGGTGAAATCTCAAGATATAACAAACTTTTTTCACCCCTCTGCTATAAAATGTGTGAGAACGACATGAACGCATGCATGTGTGGTTCTGCTGTTTAAGAGCCGTGAAAAATTGTCAAAAAAAATGCAAAAATGCTCCTAAGTATAACCTATGAAAAGCACGCATGCATTTTATGGGTCATAAAAACAAACATGTTTTTCATTGCTCTAAGAGAGCTCAAATATTTTGCATGAAGGTAAATGTCTACACAGAGCGATGCGCGGGGTTAGAAAGTACAGGAGTGAGGATTCAGTGCACAAAGGTGCTGCAATGAATGATTACCTGGCTGCACATAAGGCCGGTTACATAAATGCATGGGATCTGACATTTTGTGGAATGTGAGGGACCTCTTGGAATGTCACCTCTCTGACTGCCGAGGTGATGCGGGAGGTGGGGCTGGACCGGGACGGGGTGTATTCTCCTCCAGGAGAGGGAGGGGGGCCGGACTCCTTTTCTAAGGGGTCCCCGGTTGAGATTTGGGGTTCGCGACAACACGGTGAGGAAATGCAGCTCTGCGTTCCACCAGGATTCTGTTCGTTATTTTGTGAACATACCAGAAAAACCCGGAGCCGGGATCAACCGCGGACGAGCCACGCTATCGTATCGTACGGTCAGATCTACTGATTGCTGACGTCGTTGGTGTGAGACCCTCACTCGTGGAGATGCGGTCATGGATGCAAGTGGTGTGCAGGTGGATAAGCGTGCACGCAGTAAATCTTTTTTTTTTTTCTTGCTCCTCCGTCCAGACGGCCGTGGAGGAACGGGGAACAGAGTGAGTTACTGCAGAGGATCGGAGGCTCCGGCGGCAGGTGGAATTTCTGCTGCTCCTGTGTATCGGACGTCTAAATCCTGGGATAACTTTCCCACAGCGGATCCATGAACATCAGGCACCAGCATGCCTTCCTCCAGGTTGTGTATTTATCATGCAAACAGAAGAGGTTGGCATTGGAGAGCGGACATGTTGACGTTGCGGGCAAATAAAAAAATTCTCCCGTGACAAGACGTTCTTTGCGACCTCCTTTTCGGCCCAAAACTTCACGCGAGGAGCCCTCGGAGATGCGGGATCAGCATTTTGTCTACCAACAGAGGTGCGGGCGGGGGGGAATCTCCAAGGAAAAGTGGCTAAGAAACACTTGTATTGGACTCGTAAAGAAAGGTTTCAGATTTGCTTGAATGAACCGACACGTTAAAATCATCTTCTGCTCCTTCGGGCTGTTCCCCTCAGGGGTTGCCGCCGCCAATCATCCGCCTCCGTCCGAACCTCTCCTCTTCTCTCACACCAACGTACTCCATGTCCTCCTTCACTCCGTTAATTTTCACACGAAAACATCATCGTTAATTTATCCCGAGCCGTAAAAAAACGGGCGGTATCCCAGGCCGCAGCCTCCCATCACGACCTTCTACCTCGGTGGAAGCGCGGAAATCTGCCCGGGAAACCGTAGGCAGGGTCCCGGGAGGACAGCCGGGTCAGTCCGGGTTCGGTTTCATTTGCCCTCAGGTCATGTTTTTATGTTTCATTTTGGAAAGTGGCTGAGGTGTGACACGTGAGCCCACCATTTCTGGATGTTTTCCTCGGCGGCGGAAAACAATTTGAAATATAGGCTGTTTTCTTTGATGAAACGCTCGGTGCGGCTTGGACCGAGGCGAATAAGTTTGAACCGTGACGCCCCGAAGATTAAATTCATTTAGCAGGAAATGCTGTCCCCAACACACACACGCCGCTTTATCAGCCTATTGTACATTTACTGTGAACAAAAGCTAACAGGCTTATCAAATATACAACAGCCAAGTGCCATTAAAAATGTATTTACATGATGTGAGTGTAATTTCTCTCACCGAGGCCGAATATCGCACTTACGATGTAAATTAAACAGCGAATAGCAAAATGTAACATCAATTATTTACCGACCGTGCGAGACATTTTCATAACCAGCGAAAGGTAAATAAGAAACGACAAAGGGACAAAATGCCGTACATGCATTCAGTTGTTTGGAAGGCGGTGATTAGAAAAATAAACCAAGCTGTTGAAATTGCTGCGAGTTTTTTTTTTTTTATCTGTTTGCATGAACAGTGTCGGGAGGAACGTCCCGGAGAAGCACGAATCTCCCCGGAAGCCCCTGTTTTCATTTGACTTATCAGAGGTGGACACCTTTCAAAAAAAGGCTTGATGTGGAATTCAGGTCTGTCACACACTGAATTTCAGGCGCGACCACGTGTGGGTGATTCCACCAATGGCCATCTTTTGCCATCTTCTGGCAGCGTGGGGGAACGACAGCTTCCCACTGTCAACACACACGGCCTCCAGAGCTAAACTTGGGAGCTCCTTTAGATGCGTTTTCCTGGTGGGAACGCTTCCCTCGCTGATCCAGCCTGCGTTTGCAATGAGACGCTGTGACCGAGTCCTTTCCGGAACGGAAGAAGCCGCTCGGACGAGGCGGGGAAACGTCTCAAAGTGAGGAAATTCAAGCCCAGTCGCCACCACAAGAAGATTTCGACAAGAATTCACCATGACCTGGATGACTGAGGACCTCCACAGACAGGTGATCATTGATGAGGTGACTCTCAGATCAGCCGATGCTCTAAATTCACTATAAACAGTGCAAACTATGATACACACTAAGAACAAGTTCATTAGACGTTACACGAAAAGCTGTTGTCCTCTCACTCCACGCCTGCAAAACATGACGCGATCCAATTCTCCACGGCCCGCGGTTCCATTTGAGAACAGGATTGGTTCGGTGCGGAGGCTGGCGGCGCTGTCGGCTTCATCGGGTCGTGACCCGCAGCGGGCCCCCGGGGCTGTTTGTGGCGCGAGATGCGAAAAGGCGGGAACGACGCTCGGCGGCTACAGCCTGGAGGCTCTGCTGGGAATCCGTGGCTTGTGGGACATAGCTGCTGCCTCCAGTGAAGCCCGTTGATGTCATGAGGCTGATATGGAGTAGGACGGACAGGCGGACAGCTGCAGCTCCAGCTCTCGCCGAGCGACACGACCGAAAGATCAAGGTCTCGGATGCGAGCGGCTAAAATGAGTTTCGCCTGGGCGGCGGCGCTGGTTGTCTTGGAGATTTAAGAGCCCAGACATCCTGGAGTACATTCATTTCTCCTTTGCATGGAAAGGAGTCAGCTGAGGTGCTGTGGACGGACATCTGTCAGGGATCCTGGACGCCTCCCGTTGAGGGTATCCAGGGCACGTCTGTCTGACAGGAGGCCCTGTGATTGACTCGCCACATGCTGGATTATATATATAGCTCCTATCTGGCCTCAGAACCCCTTTGGGTCCCCCAGGGAGAGCTGGAGGGTGTTGCTGGGGACGGGGATGTCGAGATGGGCCCAGTGAGTTTGCTGCCGCTGCAACCCTGCAGCTTCATTCGTCTGACCCTCAACAGAAGATCGAAATCATATCCGCACATTCCTGTATTGTAAGATGATTATTTCTGCAGAAACCTTCACTATCCTTACTGGGGATGGGACACGATTCAACTGCCGCCATTTAGCACATTAAAAAAAAAAAAAAAAAACTCTCAGTGCTAGATTTATCCTACTGAAAAGAAGCTACAAAAAAAAAGAAAAAAAAAAAACGTAAGCCATTTCCACTGTGTGGCAAATGACAGTGAGTGCCCCATTTATTGTTTTTCAAACATGTAAACATACAAGACAGTGACCTCAAAACAATCACATACAGGACATGGCGTCAATAGAATAGAAAATATCATATACTGTTTACCCAAACAGATGAACATTGCAAGTTTGCAAAAGCCGGAATGCTCGAGAACATCGAAATTCTTAAATATATATTATAGATATACAGATTTCATATATATATTTATATATATATATATTTATATATATAGTCAATATGGACTTCTCTATTGTAGGACTCTTCTCTACAGTCTTTTCCTGGCACATTGCACTTAACCTCAGGAATCATAAAGGATCGATCAGGCGTGGACGAGTCTGCAGCTTTTGGTCGTAACCTGACGAGAAGCCCAACATCGGGAGCTCTTACCTGTGTGTTCTCTGAAACAGCCGGTTGGTACCGGGTAACCAGCTTCCGGGGTTGTCGGCATACGGACACCCACAACCCTTTAGCCCCAGCTAGAGATGCTCCGGAGTACCGGCCGCCGATACATAAAGGCCTACTGCGTACTTACGTCAACGTAACATCGGTAAAATGATTCATTAAAAATAGAATTTGGTTTTTGTTTTTTTATGGCACAAAAAAATAAAAATAAATAACTGCACAAATTTTTTTTTTTTAAAATAAATAAATAAATAAATAAAAATCACAATACCTTTAGAGATTGATATCCAGAGAAGAAAAAGGGGGTTGACTTGTGCAGCAGCAAAATAATCAGCAAGACAACTTGAATAGTGTTCGCACCGCCGGGGGAACAAGTTATTGTGTCCCCGGTTGGTACTGAAGCACCTCCAGCTGCAGCCCAGGTTACTTTCAAAACAAGGCATTCATTATCAGTCATTCAGACACTTCGTGAATTCAGTAGAGCCTGACCGATAGATTGTTCGGCCGGTGATTTCAATTGAAATATGCGACGGCGCTTTTTGTGACGTTTTCGACGCGGACATTGCTGATTTCAGAATAAAGATCGCGAGATCACTCGACCCGCCAAACGCCTGAGCCATAAAACAGCTCACACTGATACTCGTGCTATCAAAGTCAGCAGATTTTTCTCTTGTAATTTCTATTTTTCAGACTGCTTTCAGGCTCATTATGGCAGGAGCATATTAGTACAAGGAGGTAGGGAAAACAAAACTCAACGTCACGCAAAATCATGGAGCCGTGAGCATGCAGTTAAAATTGAAACAAACAGAGATCAAGTGTTACAGATCTGATTCAAAAAGTCAAGGGAAATCAAATGTTTGACAGCCAAAATGAAGAAATTGCCTTCACAAAGTAAATTCAAACACATCTAAAAATATCCTAACTTCCACAAAAAGCTGGCCAAAGCGAGTTCCGTTGGATTTGAAATGCGGTGAATGTGCAAACCTGACTGACGGACAATCCAACATTAGACCCGAGCGTGTCTGACATCCCGGTCACTGTCTTTCGGATGTGAATTCATCATCGGTCGCAGCTCATTCTCCATGACTATTGAACTACATCATCTGGTGAGATTAATTTCTGCGCGACAATTCGACGGCCGCTCGAATATTAGCAACTCATTAATATAACGAGTTTAATACTTTTTGATTCTTTTAGTGCACTTTGCCGGAGCAGACACGTTACTGTAGAATACTGGCCGATACATATTGGAATTTCTTAGTCCCACATACTAGTTTTAAAATAAATACAAAAAAAAAAAAAATCCAGAATCCATCAGGCTCTAGAATTCAGGTCCAGAATTCAACAGTCGCTATAAAGGCAGTTTCAGAATAAATACACGCTATGGTCCCCTTGCTGCCTTGTCTGCTACACATCCTACTGAGGTAGACAGATGCATACTGCAGTAGTCACCTTGCCAACCCCTGCACTCCCTGATGAGGCAATACATATCAACACGAAACAAGCAGCAGAACCTTTGTAGTGCACATTTGACTAAAATAATAAGAAGTACTTATGTCTTGAATGTTGCAGCTCTGATAAGCTGCTCTTGCCATACTTACACGCACAATCCATCGGCCATGTCGCGCACCGAGAAGCTTTCGCCTCGATGAGAGCGGACGGGCTGAAAAGGCCCTTCCACACGTCGAGTGTTTTGCAACAGATGAACCTCAGCCTTTCCGTCTCGCTCTGCTGGCTGTCGTACTTGCCGATCGCACCTTTGCTCAATAATTGTCCCCGACGCAGAGCGGCTGTTGTGACGTTTCTTTGTTGTTGTATTTCAAAGAATAACCCACTGCCGTTTCCAGGCACTCCACCAAGGAGCCCGCTGACAGGAAGTCAAGCTCCACCTCAATTAACTTGATGTAAATGGCCAAACGCTGAGGCGAGCCCTCGGCTCCGTCGCGCTCCTCCGCGCGGCAGTTCTCTTGAAGGAAACGGGTGACGGCGGAGGGTTCGCCGTGGACGTAGTGCTTTCCGGGACCCTGAAAGTGTTGGAACAGGCACTGCTGTATGGTCCTGTCCTCAGCGATGCCCAAGTAGCAGTACGTGACTTTGGCCCCCGTCCTGTCACCCTTCCCCGCTCCCTCGAAGTCGGCCGGGTTTTGAACCCCGTTCTCCGGCTCGCGCCGAGGCAAGCCTCGGTCTTGATTCTCGCTCTGGGGAGAGGCCTGGGCTGACGAAATGACCTCGTAGCCGACGGCGTAGAGTCCGTATGCCTTGGGAAGGTCCCCCGGGAGGAGGTAGTGGGATGTGCGAGAGCCGCCGCCTGCCGCCCGGGACAAGGACACGGGGATCCAGTCCACCTCCATGTGCAGCTCCAAGCAGCGGGCCTCACTGATGGTAATGTCGAGGAACTTGTAGTAGACATTCTTCCAGTTCATCTTTTGCACTTTGGTCATGATGACGCGGCCCTCCGGTTTCTCCGGGTTGAAGTATTCACGGAGCCTCTTCCCCAAAGGCACCTGCGAGCTGATTTCGGCGTAGTGGTACCGCACGTCTTCGCGCCAGCGCGTGTTGTAGCCCACGCCAAAGATGGCCAGCTTGTTGGAGAGGTGGAGCCTCGAGAACTCGGTCCACGTCTGGAAGTGCTCCCATTTCAGCTGCACGGACTCAAGGATGCGCATCACAGTCTGCATGGCTTCTCTTTTTCTACGGAAACAATAGTTCTCATTTTAGAGATCGCGCGTGGTCAGGGGCGACTCCTCCTGTTCCTATAGACGGCTATGAAATACATTTGTTTTTGAATCAGAACCGGGACATTTGCCGCCTTGAATGCCAGTCTGCAAATTAAATGACGCCGGCCGATTACTACGCCGTTTCGTTTGAAGTTGATAAACGCATTTGATTTGGCGTGGGACTCGTCCACCGCAATGACGAACGGCTGACATTCAGTTACGTTCAGTGGTGTCACAGCAACTCAGTAAAAGGAAGCCAAGAGTAACATCATCAATCACGATCCAGTTGTTTCTTCCCTCTCATTGAACTTACTGGGTTTGTTCTGACAGCTCCGCTTGAATCTGTAGCACCCTGCTTTTAGGCATCTGGGTTTCTTCTGAGTGGAGAAAAAACAGGCATGTTGGTTAACTCAACACAACATACACTTCAGCAACCCACTTAAATGCGTTATTGATCTCCTGAAGAAAAATGAGTGACCAGTTGGGCTGAAATTAAGGTCGGAAATCAACTTAGAGATGCTGTTGTGGTGGTTATTAAATCTCTGTGAAAAGTCTCCATGTCATCAGATGAATTACAAAGTGCTCCATTCCACATGAACCGGGGGCCATCGATGGAAAAAATGATTTTGAGTGGAGGATTTTAGATTCAATTACAGGTCGATTTGTTTTTTGGACAAAACGTCTTCATCATGGAACGCATTGACACGTCGATCGACTTCCACCTTCCAAATAAAACTACAGTCAAGCAGCAAATGAAGCCCGTCCGTCATGTTGACCATCTGCTCCGACCACCAGGCATAGTAAAGAACATTTACCCTTGCCGACACGCCCGGGCCGTCTGTCTGCTTTACATACTTATTCAAGTAAATTACCGAAATCAGGGCAGGAATATCGCATGCAGAAATGTCGGACCGAGCTGCTCAACTCAAGTAAATGACCCTGAGCAGGCAAGTGAAGACCTCCATCCCTGACAGGACGGGGACTTTGAGGCATTGAAAGATCTCCAGGGTCCCGCGTGGCGTTCGCCGTCGTTTGCACTCACCCGTCTCCATGTCTCCCTCCTGGAAAGCCGAGTCCAGCACCTGGTTGCACCAGTCCTCCTGGGAGAAGTCTTCCAGGGTGCTGCCATCGGACTCCATCTCCTGGTAGAGGCCGCTGCTGTTGATCAGCACCGGCGCGCAGCTCTGGGAGTCCCAGCCTCCCTGCCCGAAAACCTTCTCCAGCTGCTCGATTGTGTAGCTGCTCTTCCTTTTGCCGATCCCGTGCTCCTTCACGCGGCTGTAGCATCGCCGGAGTGTCTGCGGGCCACGGAAGCACAGAGGGTTCACGCATGGCGACGGCCCGGAGCAAAAATACATGCGGTAGACGGAAGGAACTGTCCATTCAGGTTGGTAAACTGATAACCAGAGAAGAAGAATCACTGGCAGCGGAAGTCCAACAGTGAAACGGGCTCTCTGACATCGCACCGCATGACCTTGTAGAGAAAAGCTTTGCAGAAGTCATATTTCCGCAACGTTGAAATAACACGGCCGCGGACTGTGCATCCCCGACAGAAGAGAGGCCGCCATGAAATCTACCACGATATTCATTTCGCCGATTAAAATACATCTGCTGAATCTTGGGTCGGCGCTATGGAAACCGGGCTTCGCTTCAAATCAAGCAATTTACGACTCGTCAGAACTGAGCATATTGTGTTTTGTTGAAATCGTCTGCAGAGAGCTGCGTGAATGGCGGCAGCAATTAGGGTTTATCATCATCACCTGCTGGTTATTCAGCAGGAGAGGGCAGGAGTGTGTGTGTGTGTGTGTGTGAAGTATTATATCAAGTTGGCATGATGAAGAGCACAGACTTGTAAATGAAGAAATATTTTCGGGCGAAGAGCATGAACGCATGTACAAAAGTATTTCAATGGTCAATGACTGATTGGCCTATGGATCTGAAGACAAATCAGTCCAAAATGCCGTTGAGATGCTCCAAAAAAAGTACTATTTCGCAGATTTTTCTGTTTCGGAAAAAATGCTACATTGCCCCAAGTCGGTGAGGAAATACCTACAAATCTGAGCTTGTCGGGGAACCACCGGCGCTGGTCTAAATCTGAAAGTTCAGGGGAAATAATCTCACGCTCTGGTGCATCCGTGTTGTTTTTCCATTGCATTAATCTTGCATTGACTGCAGAAAAAAAAAAAAAAAACCAAAACCTAAATTTCACAGCAGGACATCCGGACAGAGGATGGATGTGTGGAGAGCAGCTTGATATTCTGATGCACCTTCCAGCCTCCATCGCCTCAGTGACAGGTCGTTTGCATTCGGATTAATCGCTGCTTTATTCGTGCGAGACTCCCTGTCGTATTAAAACACCGATATATCGAAAAGCCCCTGGAGCTGCACGACAAAGAGGTTCCAGATAATAAGACACACACACACACACACAGACACACACACACACAGCCGTGATCCTCGTCACCTTGCCTACCTTCATCCTCTCCCGGCACTGGGACGGCGTCCTTTCGTAGCCCAGCTCCGACAGGGCTCTGGACACCCGTTCGTACATGGCGGGGCCGGGGGCCTTACCGGAGAACACGGTCCCCGCCACCTCCAGCTGCTGCATCCTCGCCTCCGTCAGTCTCTCATTGCCCCACACCGCGATGAGGGCGTTCGTCTCGGACGGCGTCCACGACATTCCTCGGCAAGCCGTGAAGCTGTTGGACGAGGATGAGGCCGCGGTCCTGCCCGCCGCTCCTGAGCCCACGTTGAGAGGCGAAAAGCGGTTGGGCGTGGAGGGGTTGGAGTGGTATTGGTTACCGTCGCTAAGATCCTCCGACTCGGGGGATGGCACCTCGGTTTTCGGGATCTTCAACGGCGTGGATATGTCTGGAGATCGCTCCGCGTTGCTGGACGCCGCCATGTTGCCTCTGTTGCTAAGGAGGGGAGGGGAGGGGAGGTGACGTCCGGGCTTTACGCCAGCGGGCCTGGAAGCCGCGCCCACCGCCGCTCCATTCACTTTGAATGGCGCCTCAAGGACCGCTGCTGTCGACTCCGTTTTCACCGTGGAAACATCGAGATAACGACAATAATCGTAATGGCAGTGCATAACCGAGTGCCTCAAGAACCCCAAGACATGATTTATCACATGCAATCGTGAAACTAAGCTTTTTCGAGGGGAAAATTGGAGTATGAAACTCAAGCTAATATGTGCAAACATTTTTTTTGACTCATATTCCACTTCAAATGGTAATATTTTTATTGATTAAAATACTGATGCTCAATTCTTGTAAAATTACTGGCAACACTAACAGCAGTCGTTTGCTAAATTCGTAAACAAATTAAAACAGGTATCCTGCGTCCGTTCGTTAGCAAATTAGCACGTGGTAATAGTAAGACTCACGACCAAACTGGACTTTGTGAGCCTCAAGGACTGCAATTTTCAATGTTGTATTTTAGGTGAAACATAATAACGATAATAATGATAATCGTGGTGCATTACCGAGTGCCTGAAGAACCCAAGACATGATTTATCACCAGCTGTTGAATCATAAAACCCAGCTTTATCGAGGAAAAATTGGAATATGACACTCAAGCTAAAAGCATTTTGTTATGATGAATATTTCACTTTAAATGGTCATATTTTTACTGAATAAAATAAAGATGCTCAATTCATGTAAAATTACTGGCAACACTAAGAGCAGCAGTTTGCTAAATCCGTGAATAGATTAAAACAAGTGTCTTAGCTATTAACGATGGTATGCTAACCCAGAGCGAGCAGTATCCTGCGTCTGTTCGTTAGCAAGCAAGCAGACGGCAAATATTGACCTTGAATTGAGCCTCAAGGACTGCAATTTTCAATGTTGTATTTTAGTTGAAACATAACAAACAATAATAATGATAATCATAGTACATTACCGAGTGGCTTAAGAACCCAAGACATGAATTATAACAAGCTGTCAAACCATAAAACAAAGCATTTATTGTGGGAAAACTGGAATACAAAACACAACACTAAAGTTGAAATGTGCATCAATCAATTTTTTATTACTAATGGTCCACTTTAAATGGCAATATTTTGGCAATATTTGTAGTGGATTAAATAACAACGCTATATCAATGTAAATTATCGCCACTGCTAAAGGCAAAAGTGTGCTAAATTAGCCAACAAACTAAAGCAAGTGACTTAGCTAACACCAACCATATGCTAACCCAGACTTAAATATGCGACAAGCCTTTTGTTGTTACAAATGTTCCACAAATGTCCAATTTAAGTTCATAAACCTTAAACCTTAAATTAAGGTCAGGAAGATGGTTTCTGGTGGGCTTGCAGAAGAGCCTGCTCCCTCCAACTGGAGCGGAGATGCAGGCCGAAGGTGGTGGCCTGACAATGAGTGCGGCTAACGGTGGGTCGAATGCAGCATTCGATGCTCGAATGAAACAGCTCGATGCTCCATGAAACATTTCATACATTATTAATTTATGACTTGTGTGAAAATGATATAACAGCATTATTTGCATATCTGTTTTGTGTGAGAATTCATAGTTAGGTGATGACAGCGGAAAATGGTCGCCCCAAGTCGCCATTTCGAATGGGACTTTGTATTTGCCTCCATTAATGTTCCTATTGTTGGTGCAGATTTTCTGTCCGCCAATGGTTTGCTCGTTGAGGTTACCAACGGTAGTGGATGCTGTCTTTCGCCACCTTTCCGTACGAAACGCTAACGCTCGCAAATTTTCTCTGCATCGGGTGATGATTTTTTAATGGTTGCTGGCGGATTTTCGCTCGCTCACCACACCTGTCTTTTCCACCACGGTGTAGAGCATTTAATTCCCACTGCGTGCCTGCCAGTTTTCGAATGGGCACGGCGTCTCGACACGGAAAAGTCGGCTGACGCCGAGGAGGAGTTCGCCTCCATGAAGTACCTGGTTAAGAAGTTTGTCTCATATGTATGATTGACCTTTGTACAGAACCAGGTTGGCTGTGTTTCCGTTTGTAGACCCTTCAATCCGAAGGTTGATGGTCTCCTGTCTGCACATTGAAGTGTCCTCGGGCAGAAGTGTCCGTGCTCCTGATGGTCCGGTTTGCGCCTTGCATGGAAGCTCTGCTGCCATTGCTGTGTGAATGGATGAGTGTAATCCAGTCTAAAGGGATCTGATATTGACTTAAGCTAATGAGTGAACCGGCCCTGTGTCGGGTTTACGTGCATTAAAAAAAACCAAAAAAAAAATCAGCGATTAAAATGAATTCAAATAAACAATCGTATGGAGGAAGGCATGGTTTTATCCATCAAAACAGTGAGAATGAAGTAAGTTTTACATTTCTATCCTACCCACCTTATCTGAGTGCTGCTGCAGAGGTTTGCGAAAAACTGTTGTTTTAAGAACAAAGCTATTATAATTCGTTGCCATGGAGTTCAAAGAACACAGGGGATCACCATGTATGGGCGCTCAGCACGGTCGAACTCGGTTTTCGCTCGAAATACACGGCGTCTCAACAGGATTACTCCCAAACCCTCGTGAAAGCAATCCCAAACCTTCTTCTCTGAGGAAACGTACAAGAAAATGCCAAATTTGGTAAGTAATATCACTTGAAATATTACACTCCCCAAACACAGAGCAATATTCAACTGTACTTTTCGTTTAACTGAACACAAAACAACAAACATAAGCAAGAGAAAAACTGGATATGAACATTTCTTGTGCAAAAATCCATCTGAAGTCTCCTACAGCAACTCGCTTGCATAACATGTACAGTGTTTTAGAAATAAAATCAAGAAAATATGATTTAAACCATGAAACATTTCATACATTATTAATTTATGACTTGTGTGAAAATGATATAACAGCATTATTTGCATATCTGTTTTGTGTGAGAATTCATAGTTAGGTGATGACAGCGGAAAATGGTCGTTTCAAAGCATGTATTGAGATCAACTGTGATGTATGTGAAGAAGCTGGATGTGACACGGTTATTTCATGGAACAGCACACATTACACGGTCAAGTCATTTGTTTGGGAAAAAACAACAACAATCCAGCAACCCTAAAATGTTAGAAAGATGTCAGTGAAGAGTTTGGCTAACAGCACATACAGCGCCGTCCTCAGACATGAATTTCATCATCTGGTATGCTTCTATTAAGTTCCCACCGGCAAGTATCTTCTCATGGGTGCAACTGTGGAGCAGTCGTTCAGAGGAGGCTGGCTCCACTCCACCGCCTCCAGCTACCGGGTGCTATCGCTCCTGGGGAAGGGCTCTTTCGGAGAAGTTGTAAAATGCACAAGGATGGACAACAAACTCACGGTCGCTGTAAAAATTATCAAGAACAGAGGCCTCTGCCGGGAAAATGCCAAACTGGAGGTAGGAAGCTAACACGAGCTCGGCTTTCCCATCATCATCGGTTGCACATTGGTTCCACCAACTTCCCAAAATAGATTGCAATAGTCATTTCATCTTTTTCGATTTTTTTCAAGATCGCAGCCTTGCAGAAAATCAAGAACCTGGACTCAGAGCAGTGCAACATTGTTCAGTGGAACACTGCCTTTTATATCCAAGGATATGTTTGTCTCGAGTTTGAGCATTTGGACAAAAGCCTTTGCGACTTCATGAAGGAGAGACTCTACAAACCTCTCCAGCTGAAGGAGATAAGACCGATTGTTTACCAGGTAAGTGATCTTGTCGCGCTGTCTATGTGTTAAAACAACTGCCGGCCACAGGGACTCAATTATAATCCTTTACCTCGAAGGTCGCCAATGCACTTGCCCATCTGAAAGATGTTGGCATCATACATGGCGACCTCAAGCTTGACAATGTGATGCTGATCAATCACCTTCAAGAGCCATACAGGATCAAGGTCATTGATTTCAGCCTGGCCTGCGACGTCTCTGCCACCAGGGTGGGCTCTGTCATGCAAACCCGCTCCTACCGGTGAGTCATAGAAACCGTGCATCGATGGTCTCGCATTGCCTGACTGAACGACTCCACTGCATCTGCCTCCTACTTTGCAAATGTGCAGTAAATTAATGGAAGGAGATGACAGGATCCTGGCGTGTCGTCTTCTCTCAGGGCTCCGGAGATCATTTTGTGGCTTCCGTTCACAGAGGCCATTGACATGTGGTCTCTGGGTTGCATGGCAGCGAGTCTGTACCTGGGTGACCTGCTCTACCCTGGAACCAATGAATACGACATGGTTCGTACCACTTGAATTTTGAGTCGTTTCAGTGATATGCTGTATTTTCCAGACCTGCACCGATGAGTAGCGAGTGAAAGAGAGCGAGAGATATTCGGACTCGATTCTCCTTGACAAGAAATGTGTGATAAAAATCATCATCTCGTTTTCAACTCTATTTCTTGTTCAGATGAGGTACATCGTGGAGACTCAGGGTCAGCCTGCAGAAAACCTCCTTGGTTCTGGACAGAAGACAGAGCATTTCTTCCAGAAGCAATACAACGCCGCTGCCAGCGTCTGGAAGCTGAAAGTATTTTCCTTTTTCCAGTTCTGTTCTAACGCACCCAGAATGTTTTTAGTCCCTTTTTTCATTTTGTACAACACAGGCGTGTAACTGTGGACAAAAAAGTAATTCAAGGTCCAAAATAATTTCATCTAGATCTCACACTTTCTTGAATGAAAGTGTTTATCCGTGCTTGTGTGAACAGAAAACCATGCTAACAACAACATTGTCATGGTCAGTCACCAGAACAATTCCAAAAAGAGACTGGGGTTGAGCCCAAAGAAACCAGGAACTTCAAGTTCAGCTCCCTGGATGGCCTCCTTCATGTGAGTATCTGAGCAGGGCACACTGGAAAAAGTCTGTTATTTTTCTGTTGACGGCAAATCAAGACACGTTTGACCTCGGTGTATTTTCTTTCTTTCTTTTCTTTTCCTAGTTTCCACCAAGGGTTTTTAGGAACGCTCGAAAATCTGCCAATAAGGTTGCGGAAAGAACAGATGTGCACGTGTTTGTGGACATGGTTAAGGGGATGCTTCAGCTTGACGCAAGCATGAGGATGACCCCCCGTCAGGTGATGGAGCATCATTTTACCAACATGTTCCACCTGGACAGATATTACTCTGACAGCTCTCAGTAAGACTGGTTTTTCCTTTTTTCACATTTTGAGCGTCGTTACTCTGTATTTCCTGCGCTTCACATTCGGTTTGCTTATGTGTTGCATTCGTGCTATTTTGTCCATATGTGAGTACGCACTATCTGAATGCCGAAGACAACACTGCTGGTGAGCTAATAACGGCCCGTGTCCCTGTCTTGCAGTGTAAGGTCCTGTTTTAAGGTGATGTCCATCTGTGGAAACAGGACACCACCGCTCGATGGTCTCGGGACTCCGCCTTCAAGTACTCCGATTCCTCAGATCCTCGCGTCTCCTCAACTGGCAAAGAGGGGGAAGAAGAAGCATCCTCTGAGGAGTGGACAGCCCGCTCATCCTGCTCATCAGGACTGCTCACGTCACCCTAAGAGGAGGAGCCAGGAGCACCCCGCCAACGGCTGCCAGCTTGCCCGCAAAGAATATCGGACATTTTCTCCTCCACATCTTGCCGGGAGGAGCAGCAGAGATCATCCCTGCAAAAAGGGTAAAACTGCCTACCCAGTCCTGCAGGCACTTCCTCCTCATCCTGCTGAGAGGCTCCTGAAAAAACAGCCCCGCAATAGTAGCCAGACCGCTCGCTCAGTCCGTCAGGTTCATCCCGCATCTCATTCTGCGAGGAGAAGCAGCCTCGTGCTGCCCCGTGACATTGGCCAGGCGGCCTGCGTCGTCCCTCGGACCATCCCCTTTCGTTGTTTCGCCGAGAGGAGCGGCAAGGTCCTTCATCGCACCGGTGCCCAAACCGGACACCCAGAAAGGCGGACCTTTTCACCGCCGAGTCATGTTGAGAGGAGCATACAGGAACACCCTCGCCACGACGCGAAGATCTCCCCCCGGGTCATCCAGACCGCTCCTCCTCATTCTGTTCAAGAACGAGCCAGCGGGGTGCGGGCAGCCCCGCCGAAAGGCCAGACCTTTTCCCCTCCGAGTCCTCCAAAGAAGAGCGGCCACGCACATCCCTGCAATGGCGGCCAGACTGCGCGCTCATTCCTCAAGACCAGTTCTGCCGTCCATCAGAGTTACCAGAAGCTTGCTCGCAGGGCCATCCAGACGTCCTGCGGTACTCATCTGGACTGTTCTTCTCCTCCGGGGAGAAGCAGCCAGGACCGTCCCTGCAGCCCCGGCCAGGCTGCCCGCTCAAATTATCAGACCGTTTCTCCCCCTGTTCTCATTGAGAAGATTCCCCGGACACATGGATGCGGTGGAGGCCAGCCTGTCCGTCAGGGCGATCTCGGCTGTCCTTGTCCTGTCGAGAGGAGCAGACAGAAGCAATGCCAGACTGCCCGGCCGGAACGTCCAACCTTTTCTCCTCCCAGACGTGAGGAGAAGACGGGGGAGGAACGTTCAAACGGCATTGGACGCCCCGCCCTTCTGGTAATTCAGACTCCCACCAGTTATTCTACCGAGATCGTCAGAGAGGAAGAACCCCGCGGTCGAGGCCCCGCTGCCCGTCCAGAGAGTCGGACCTTCTCTCCTCCCCATGCTGTTGTGAGGACACGCAAGGAAAATCCAAGCGTCAGAGGCCAGGCTGCACATCAAGTCCTTCTGACCTTCCCTCGCAGCCAGAGGCATCCTAGTAGCTTTGGCCCGACTGCCGATACCGTTCAGTCGAGACTGAGTGGCGAGGAACATCTCCACAGCAGTAGCCAACCTGTCCCTCCAGTCCACGACAGCCTCCCTCCTTGTCCTGCTGAAAGGGGAATTCAGGGACGCCCCTGTAGCACCAGCAGGACGGCCCCGCCATTTCACCCCGACCCTTCCAATCCTCGTCCTGCCGTGACAAAAAGCGCTGAACGTCCCAGAAACAAAACTGCCCAAGCAGTCTGTCCCGGCCTCCATCCTGCCTCTCCCACGAGGAGGAACGATCATGGACACCACGCGCTCAGCGGTAAGACCGCCCAGCCGATCCGGCCCAAGCTTTGTTTTCCAAGCCCCGCGAAGAGCGGCGGTGGAAACAACAGCCGGGCGAAGGGAGGTAAATCAAGGGTGATGAGAGCGCTTCAAATAAAAGTGATGAATTCATCTCATCTCAACCTAGAAACCAAATCTGGCAGTGCTGACCATCATCTCAGGTAGGCTCACCCTCACAAGTCTGGTTCAGATGCTTTCTAAAGACTTTCAAAGCCACAGTAATGCAGAAACGTGGGAATTATCGTTATTCTCCATGCCTGCGCAGCTTTTGTTTACAACGATATCGTGCCCGACATGTCTAATCGCAACTCTCTGTCTTCAGAGCTGCTGATCCCGTTCAGGAAAATTCTCCTTGTTCCGCCGAGGGGAAGAGCCGCATCCATTGTGACGGCATGGACGAGGCCGGCCCGCAAGCCAGCGAGACCCTTTCTCCTCCCAGTCCCGCAGAGAGTCCAAGTCACATCCTCTCCGGGAGCATCGTCCGGACCGCCCGTCCATCCTTACAGCGCTGTCTCGCCCCTGTCGGGAGCTTTGTCTGCGACCGTCCCTGCAGCAGTCCCGCGGGGAGGAACGCTGAAGTCACCATGACCTCATCCCAGCCCCCCCAAAACGCAGAGGTATTACTGCCAAGCCCCGAACGCAGCTCGAAAAGTGCCCAAGAGCGGGCGCAGGTGCTGCAGAGGCTGTCAAGAGTAATCTGCCAGCTCTGGGAGAAAATGAAGCCCTCAGCACTGAAGTCAAATGATTAAACTCCATTTTACTTTCTAGGCTTTGGAAAAGGCCGAGGAGCGCAAACAAAATGTTTCAAATAATCAAAGCTACTGTGTCATTGTTTTCCCTGATAGATTTAGGTTTGGCTTTTTACAGGCCCAAATGCTGTATTTTGTATTTTTAACTTCAAACATGAATAATACGTAACAGTGTCTCTGGCACTTGTTTATCCTAAAAAATACAACAAGCTGTGGGTTGAGGTCTTTAATTATTATTGATGGAAAGCAACCCCACATGTTATCCGTGCCACGTTGACCCTGCCCAGTATTACAGGTGGTTTTCCATGAAGACCGAATGTGAAAACCCCGATGCCTTCACAGAATCTGGAAAATGATGAAATAAATTAAGGTTACCGATATCGCACACCTTGAAAACCAGGTCGGTCATTCTAAAGCCAGAGGGATCTGGTTAAAAAACAGTTTCAGATTCCAGCCCGAAAAAATCTTAAACAACTCAATGTGAAGAAGTGACTTCTGACATGTAAACCTGAGTCTCTTATCTATCCATCATCCTCTTTTCCTTTGGGCCGCTCCCTTTAGGGGTCACCACAGCCAATCACCTGCTTCCCCCTAACCCTCTGCTCTCCATCTAACCCCACCTAACCCTTACCAACTCCGCACATGTCCTCTTTCGCTCCAGTCATAAATCTCCTCTTTGTTCTTCCTCTGATCCTCTTGCCCGGAAGCTCAAACCTCAGCATCGTTTTCCCTGCATACTGAAACTCACCACTCAGTGAAAGAATTATGATCCAAGGTAGCCGATACAAACCTCAACAATCATTTTTAATGAGGACTCTCAGTCTGCTTCAGAGGCCAATGCACATCATTAGTCATCATTATGCGTCACAAACTACTTGGAGTGGATTGTAAATGAGGATGAAGCGATGCAGTAATTCATGTTCCGTTACCTTTTGTTGTGATTTCCAACAAACGCTGCATCCCGAGGGCTTCGTAATGGGACAGGCCGAAAAAGTGTGTGTGCTTCAGGACTGGAACCTTCTCATTCCTGACCTTTTCATGGTTTCCTCAAGAAAAGCAGCAGCTCCTGCCGTTTGACCCTGAGAGATCGTACTCGGTTGTAACCTCTAGAGGGCAGCACTTAGCTCATTTTAGCTCTCCAGCAGCGCCCAACCAGAGGGTCCTCCTCTCTTTTGTCACAATTTGACCTCTTAAAACAACCTAAACAATCAGCCTAGGGTCAGGCTGTTTGTCAGGCGTGAAGCTCCGAGGCACGTGTGCAGGAGTCGGGGTGTAAAAGTAGATCCTGCAAAGCAGCTCAAAACTCACTCGTTGCATCTCAGGTAACAGGGAACCGAAAAGGAGGGAAAAGAAATGGGATGTAGGAACAGAAAAGGAGAGTCAAGAGGCCGAAACTTCAATCGCGCAACGATGGAAGCAGAGACGTCTTGAGAAGGTCTCGGCTGCTCTGCTTTAACAAGGATGAGATCCACGACGCTGATGAAATACAACAGAGGGCTGAGGAGAGACAGGGATCTTCAGAGGGAACTTTCTGGAGCGAACCCAGCAGGGGAGCAGGGAACATACCAGACGCAGGGATGAAAATGAAGCATTTGTGGACAATAGGAATCGCTGTGGATTCTAATTCTTGTCGAAATCTTCTTGTCGCGGCAGCTGGACTTGAATTTCTTCACTTGAAGATGCCCCCCCCATCCCACAGGCTTCTTCAGTTCATTGTAAAATCATGAATTATAATGATTATTTATTATGATTATAGATTAACTGGTGCTGGAAATACTGATTAAATAAAAAAAATGGAATAAATAGCAAAGCAATATGAGTATTTTCAGATGTATTTGGTGCCCTGGGGAAGCATCCATCATATCCCTGAGCTAGTTCGAGCGGAGATGTTCTGTTTTTTTTTAATTTCAGACAAGAGATGCTGTTCTGACAGGTTCCAAATGTACCTCACATGAAAATAGCCAGCAGAACACGCGCCTTTGCTTTATTGGATACCGTCTCTGAAAGGCGTATTCCCTCCACTCCTGTGTGATTTTCTTATTTCACAAGAAAAGTGGTGCAACCTTGCGGTGGAGGGGAACTCACATTGTCAGAGGAGGCTCCCCGAGGAGGCGCCGTGCAGCTCAGTGAATGGAAGTAAAAGAGCGTTATGTAATTTAGTGAGAGGACATCATGCAGAGCCGCCTCGATCAATGTTATCTGGGCAAAGCTGTGAATCATAGATTGTCATTTGAGCTGGTTTAACCGTCCCTTCCACATTCTTAGGGTCCGGACTTAAATGCCACACTCCTGGTTTATTTATTTTGTTGAAGAAATGTCGAACAGCTGATTTGTAGCTGATCCTCATCATCACGACGCTTCCAGAGAAGATATTGATACCGAGCAAGTAAACTGGTGCTGCGATTATTTCCATTCTCAACAAATCTGTTGTTTCCTCCATTACTTTGTGCTGAAAATGTTGATCACTGGTACCAAAAGCCGAAATCGATGTCCTTGAAAGTCTCATTTTGTATGAAAGAGTGTGAACAAGCGACACCAGGATGATGTCTTTCTGACGGTAATCCTGACGAGAGCGATCTGGCATTTTATCTAAGCCTCCCTGACAGTTATTCAGGAAGAGTTCTTTTTATATGCCACATTACCATATACAGTCGAGCATTTTAAAACGGTGCCTCGGAGATGTTAACTAACTGCGTCTGCGGGTGGGTCCCATTACCCGTGGAGATGGCTGATGCATTTTGACTTATACTGGAGGCTCAGGAGTGCTGAATTATAAGGTTAAGGCGAAAAACAAGTCTAAAATAATATAGAAAATATAGCACATAGAAAAGCAGAATGATAGTATGAGCTTGGTAATAAATAGAATTCATCATCATGGGCAGAGGAGGCAGCGGGTGTGATGCGGCCTGAACCACCAAGAACTGGTATGGACGGGTTCTGGAGAAGAGAAAGTTTGGCAGGAGAGATGACGTCTCCGCCTCAAGGTGGACTAACAACTGCGAGACGGACAGAGACAGCACTTCGGCTGTTGCGTAATTATTCAAAACATCCGAATCAACATTGCTAAAACAGTGCTGCGCTTTACAACCGACCACGCGCGGCACAGATGATAATGTCATAAAGGAAATTAAAGCAGAGAATGCTTCCCTTCCTCTTTGCGACGTCACTGCTCCGGCTGAGACGGCGTTGGACATCACAACACCTTTTAGACATCATAGAACTCGGCATTCACGTCATTTTTGTTTTCTCCTGATGGCCATTGATGGGATTCTGGAGGTTTCTGTACGCGTGGAGAAACTGCTCTCAAACCGGTATGGACAGAGTGAATGATGTTTAATATCCTCGAGCCATGAAAGCCACGAGTCTTTTTTCAAAGTTAAAAATGACGCAAGCATTAGTTTTCTTGAGCATGCTTCCTCGAACGAGCGGGATTTAACTTTTCTGCTCACGAGTCAAATCGCTGAGGTTGAAGTGATGTTAAGTAAATGTCAAATTTCCACAGCTTTGACTCTTTTTTTTTTTTCCTTTTTTTTCCACAGCCCGTTCTTCTACTTGCGGCTCGTCTTTTGATGGACTGTCCAAACAGATACAGTCGAAAAGCACAGCGTCGTCAGCACGCAGTGAACGCGACCTTTTATTGAACCGCCAGCATATAATTGGTCATCTGATGGCCCAATTGATGGGTGCAGTCATTGTTTAGTTCATAATTTCTGTCACAGTGTTAGATTGACTTCCATCGGGGACTCCAGGTCATTCCAGCCTGCTCTACCATCTGGCCGCTGTTCGCCCGTGTGTGTGTGTGTGTGTGTGTGTGTGTGTGTCCGCTGCGGTCCTGACCCGGCCGGAGGGATAAGATGAGGTTTACACTGAGCTGTCCAATAAAGGTCAGCGACAGGAAGGACCGCGGAGGCGTCCTCGTGTCAAACCTGCAGCTGTCAATGAGGTGTCGTGTCTGCATGTCTGGTGTCACGGAGATGAAACGTGCCCGGGTGAAATGTGTGAACATGTGCGAAACGTTTTATTGGCGCCACATTAAACACCCAGCACGTAGTTATTTTTGTTTAAGGGCTATTTGAATGTCAGCTGAGCAGCGAGAGATGATTCAGCCGTTTTTATCTGCGCCGGTAGCGCCGCTCCGTAATGGGCACAGCTGCTCAGACAGGGAAATGTAGTTCACCTCGTATTTCTGGCTGAGCAATAAAACCCCGCCGTTCTCTCGGCGAGCAGATGAACCGGGCTGTCGGTCGGCGCCGGGCCTGCACAGTGTGTCCTCTGCCGGCTTCTTTTCACGCCGCTTGCGTTTTAACCGCCAATGAGAAACGCCCGTGGAAATAGAAAAACTCCAGGATTTCAACGGCACGTTCAGAAGGAGAGAGGTCAAGCCTCATTTGTGTTTTAATAATGCCGAAAGCACACGCGGATAAAATTGCGAGGATCCGTGTTAATCTATCCGCCATCCAGACACGGCCATCCCGGCGTACCCCGGGACATGCAGGGACATAACTTAAACCTAATGAGATGGGACGTTATTTGCATGGTCGGTGCAGGCGACATCCCCGAGTTTGACGACGGTTTTCCTTTGTCGCGTTTTTCAGGATTTCCAGGAGATATTTTACGAGCGTGAGAGCTGAGAGTTCCGCGCGGCTGAATTTCCTCTTTTTTTCGGCGTGGGAAATTGTTTTCAGCGCGGTTTTCCGCATCGCCGCGTCACCGTTTACCCGACGGGGGATTACTACGGCGGTCAAATCACAAATTGACTCGCTAAAAATAGGGGGGAAAAAAAACAAAAGAAGTTGGAGTGCAGTTTATGTTAACAAATCAGCCTTTCGCGCTGGTTCGATAAAAGGTAATTTAAGCCTTTGTCCTGGTGATTAATTATCTTCCAGTCATGCTCATCTTTGATTTGGTCACATCTGTCCTCCGTGAGCCTCGGCGTTGATGACAGTGCCAGGAATGCCCTCAAGTGTTTTCACCAAAGCGTGTCTGAGAGCGGCGGCTGCTCGCGCTGCCAAACACATCCTTTCACGTGTGAGCTGACACGACGAACGTTATGCCGAGGCGCATTCGGAAAGCTGCGTCTCTATTTTGATGATCGGTGAGCGATTTCTACCCCAAGCGCCATTTTGAACCAAGTTTAGCAGTTTGGAAAAGCCGAACCGGACATTTGAAATGGATGGATTGCGCTATTTCTGGTGAGGCGTTATTGATGTGCTATAATCCGGCCTGAAATAAAACACGGGGTCAGAAATGAATGAATTAACTGACGTTTGGAGTCGAGCTAAAAATGTGAAATACCTGGAGATGTCAGCACCTGAAGTGGATTACTATTAATTATTCATTTTATTTCCTGAAATGGAAGCGTCCTATCTTCCCCGCCCCGGCAACCACCTCGAGATGGTTCACGAGACATTTTTCTGGCGTCAAACCGGCGTGTATCGTACGGGGCCACAGTTCGGTATCAATCTGAGGGCCGTACATTCAAATCAACGCGTGGAAAAAAAAAACGGAATAAGTGAACAAGTAGAACGACACTTGTTTTATTGGGAAACTCCCCGCAGGTCAGCAGAACTGAAGAAGCCTCTGGGATGAGGGGTGATGAGGGTCTTCAAGTGAAGAAATTCAAGTCCGGTCGCCACGACGAGAAGATTTCGACGAGAATTCCCCACGACCTGGATGACGGAGAACCTCCGCGCTGTTTCTGACCTAACACCAGTTCAGACAAACGTGGGTACATTTTCCCCGAAATGTGCACGACCAGATCCGGACTGATATCGGACCGATGTCAGGCCGGACCAAATCTTAAAAATGATTCGCTCCAAAGAAAAGATGGATTGCAAGATCCGATGCGATCAAACCCCCGTGTCTTTTATTTCAGTGCCTTTTTTAAACCCCATTACATGGTAAATGGCACGGGCTCCACTTAAGCAGCGCTTTCATCACCTTGGGGTTTAAAAGTGCTTTACTCGGGATTACGTCCTCCCGCGCACTCGCCTGCCTTTGGTATGCCGGGGATTGACCTGCCAACCTCGCCTCGCCCACCGTATAATGCTGATCTTTGTGACATTTTTACAAAAAATACTTCCGCAAGTGACAGATAAGAACATCGGGGGCTCAGTCGTGGACGTTCGGCGTTCGGGTTTCGGTCCAGGGGTCCGGAATTGTTATTCTTGCAAGGTTGGAATTGGATTAGCCTGATTCAGATCCAGGGTCGCTTTGGGAAATAAGAAAAAAATTCGATCCAAAAGCTAAGATTTCTAAATCCCGATCAGACTCTTTGAAATCTTAGATCACGGCGTGACCGATTCATCATCACAAAGGAAGTAAGAAGCAGCGTAAAAACAGGATTATGTGGTAAAATAACACAATTGCCGATTCGTGCTCCGCCTTTCATGCCTCTCCCCGTGTATAGTTTATAATGAGATATTTGATGAGGATAAGCCGTCAGCTTTATAGAAGGCTTTTTTTTTTTTACATCCACTTTCAATTTCCCTGTCATCTCGGTCCCATTCAGTCTGTTCTCTGATTGGATCATTAGCATATCGGTGTGAAATGCACGGGCGGCATCCCTGACACAGATCACTGCTGGCGCGCAAACCCGAGCGGAGCGGCGGGCGGAAAACATCAGGCCTCTGCGGTTTTAGATTATTATTTTTTTTAACATTAAATGCTTTCATATCAGAAAGATCCATTTGACAAAAACCCAGAGTCTGGACAGTAAATCGCAATATCGCGCATTTCATTAACCTCGCCAATTGCTCGTCCCCTCGGTGTCAGGGTTGCCGGAATTATTGCTGACCCCTGGAACCGGCCAGCTGGCTGCTATCATTCTAGCGAGGACTGGCGGCTGCGTTTCTGCAAAGACGATCACGCAACATCACTGTTGTCGTGGAAACCTCTTGAGTGCGAGTGCATTTTCCAGAGAGATAATTCAGCCCGGGCATTTTTATTTTCAATATTTATCCACTACTATGTGGATTTATACGCATTTCTTGCAATATCGCGCAGAAGTGCAGAACCGCGGGATGCGACGCTGACGTCGCCCGTCTTCGCCGGACGATTACGGGGCTCGTGCCAACAGGTCGCTCCCTCTTAGGAAACTCCTGGTGGGAGCGGTGAATTATCCGTTGCATCACTCGCACGGGTTCGATGTGGGTTTTCCTCTCGCAAACCATCCACCTGCACCCGGAGAGCACTCTCGCCTTCACCTGCCGTTCTTCTCCGCACGGCGCCGTCGGATTTTCCCACATCTCTTCAGACAAAGGAACGGCGGGAGTCCTCTCTGACTCTCCCGACGCTGAAATTCAAACGTCGCTCTCATCTAAGCCACCCCCCATCAACATTTAGCTCTTTAACTTCTTCCAGCTGGGCCCAGCCCGCGCCCCCCTCCCCTCCCGGCGGATTCTCCTACCCCGAGCTAACCTCCCCCAAGCGACGACGGGGCCCAGGTGCCATCACCGAACGAGACATCAGGGTAATTTGGCTCGGCGCACCCCAACACACACGTCCTCCTCACATCAGGGGAAGGGAGAGGCTGCGGACATTAAGCACTGTCTCATTAGGGTTTATTTGGACGAGACAGGCGACCTAATGAGAGGTGGTGTAATGACCAAAAACATCTGATCTCCACCGGCTCCAAACAAAACACCCAGGTAGGGCCCGGGGGTCAGGGCCAAAGTCA
This sequence comes from Fistularia tabacaria, assembly GCA_901007705.1. Lineage (NCBI taxonomy): Eukaryota > Metazoa > Chordata > Actinopteri > Syngnathiformes > Fistulariidae > Fistularia > Fistularia tabacaria. The sequence continues at coordinate 40,488 of CAAKHD010000698.1, forward strand.
TGTCTCGCCCCAGCGCCTCGGATGGGAGGACCCAGTGAGGGAATCCAAGTTCAAGCGCTTCTGCTGGGGAGCGGCGCTTTAGAGGAGACGCCCGACGTGTCTCTTCACCGCCAGACGCTCATAATCTCTGCCGTTTTTGTTTTCGGACGCCGCCTCTTTTATTTCGAACAGCTAAAATGTTCAACGCGGCTGATGTGTGTTTAACCCCGAACGGTCAGCAGCTGGCGACCATTACCTGATTAAATTCAAACGTGGGAGTTTCCTGAATTACGCCATTTTCTTAGCTCATTAACATCTCATGAATGCTAAAACAAGAGGCAAATAATGGGCTGATGATGATATACGGCGGGTTTTGATGGCTAACCGTAAATCACAATGTAAAAGCGAGGCATCGGATTCAGACGCGTTTTAATAACAGGGGTCTTCATGCAGAAAACAGATGAACCTGATTTCCTGGCTAGCGTTTCGGTGATTGGCTGACTTATTCGGTGCGTCTGCGGGGATGCGCAATTCCCCAAATGTCAGGCGTCAGTGGGAAGACAAAGACAAACGGTTGACACAACAATGAATGATGGACTGCTAATGGTCAGCGCTGGGTTTTGATGAGGTACCCTTTGGAGACGGGGCTGTTCAGAGGGGGGTTCATCCATGTCATGATGAAAGTTGGACCTCTTCGCGTTGGAGAGGAGCCCTGAGATCCGGCCAGATCCCTCCGAGCGAATCCCCTCAGGGGCCCAGGTGCAGAGCAGCTGAACCTCCCAGGCCTCTTGACCCGCAGCCTGTCCACAGCTCAATACGCCATTAGCCTCTGCAGCTGACCTGACCGCTCCAGCGTCTCTGAAAAGGTATGATAACTACTGTTTACCCTGAGAGAGCTGCTCGAATAGGTGGTTACTTTTTCGTTCCGCCGCTACTTCTGCTTTTGACTTTGCGAGGATTTTGGTACGATTTTGTCAACGCACAACACGCGTTTTTGTCAGTTATTTTCAAGAGCAATTTGTGAATATAGCGCTTCCTCATCGGCCGTATCAGTCTTTTTCTCAGCGCCTTCAGCTCCACAACATTTTGTTGTATAATCCCCGCTTTCACCCAGCGGCAGCAGCCCCGATGAAGCCGAGTGTGAGTGTAGTAATTAGACTTGCAGTGTCTTTCAGCACGATACGCGGCTGAGAGAGCAGATAAAGCATTGCGGTGCAAAAACACTGGTTTCCTGCGTGTGAGTAGATAATTGCCGATCGATCAATGAATCCCCAGACTTGCTGCTATGGCAGCAAAGTGCTAATCGGACACAAGATGCCCAGCCAATGACAGTCCAAGGCTGAGGTCAATCGAGGTTGTCACTGGTTTTGTTTCAGATGAGGATCCTGAGTTGATCTTCTGTATCCCCTTGTTGAAATGTATTGGAGAATATTTGATCAAACAGACATTAAGATAGAAATAAATACAGTGGCCCCTTAAGATACAAATCACTTTTTATACACATTTTTTTAAGACACGAAGCAAATTTTATCCTTGATATATGAAAAAAAATTATGATCCGAATACGTGGGCGAGAAAATCAAAATCCAAAGTTAGCGTGAATACTCTGAATTGGCGCTGCTCGCTGATCTCTCCTTGAAGAACACCTCGCATCCCGTATTGTACTTAACTGTAATTTCATAATTGGTTTTTGGCTCAGTTTCTCCACTCGCCGCCAACTGCAGTCGTCTGTGTCTGAGGAAATGATTTGTGTGACTACACTATAAGTTTACAATAACCATGGTTTTTCTTTTTGATGTCCCTTACATTATTAGCATCCTTCTTTTTCAGAGTTTTTCTATTTTAATATCCGTATATTGTGAGGGTTTTCTTTTGGGTGTGGGGGGGGGGGGGTTGGAACTAATTAATTTGTTTTTTCTGTTATTTTAAATGGATACAATTTATTTAAGATATGAAACAAGTCAACATATGAACCCACTTCTGAAACAAACTAAATTCGTATCTGAAGGGAGCGCTGTATATCTAGAAATAAAGCAGCCCAGCTGATGGATTGTCCTTCCAATGACGATGAAACGGTGTTCTGGTGAGATCCAACCCGCAGTTGTATTAAATCCCTCTTTAATGTGACTTAAATGAAAGTGAAACCGCCGTCATTTCTGACCTTCGCGTGGCATCGAACCCCGCCTGCATTGTAATTCTCCCCCCGCAAAGACATCAGCTCGTGTGAGATCCGACTCTGCAGCCGCGGATACGGAGGATACGCAACGCGACAGAGCGACGCGCCGGATGCACACAAGTCCACACGTGCATGGGGAGGGAATCTAGAGTGACTTTCTGTCGTGACATTACGCCGCAAGGTCAAAGGTCGTCAGCAGATGTTTGGACTCGGGCAGATGGCGAGCTGCGTTCGCGCGACTCTCTTTCCAAACAATTGAATGTGTCATGAGTGATGTATTAGGGCTCCATCCGGGAGACTTACCGAGCACCCTCGGCTTCACACTCTAATCATTTGATGAATACGGAATTTTGAGTGGGCTATTAAGATACACAAGTCTTTAACAATCAGCAGTCTGTCAAACATTAAATATTTTTCTCTTAAATGGACCAATAGCAAACCAAAATTAATTTTCCGTCGTGGCGGGGCAATGTTGCACTCGTTCTTACATGATGTTCGAAAAGTCTTTAAAAATTTCCACCCCCCCTCGCACCGCTGTCCCAAAATAATAAAAGTAAAAAAAAAAAAAAAAATCAAAAACATAAAATTA
>CAAKHD010000701.1:25988-73526 GCA_901007705.1 Fistularia tabacaria
TGTATTTTCTATGAAATCATTGACATACAGACACAAGACAAACTCACTGCATATTATTTGTCTGTGTGTGTGTGTGCGAGTGTGTGTGTGTGTGTGTGTGTGTGTTTGTGCACGCGTGCACGTGTGGGGGCGTCCCCCCACCAGATGGACTTCACCTCCTCCACCTGTGACCATCCATCAGCCCATACCTTCAAGCCTTCACCTCTCAGCGCAGAAAGGCATAAACAGACCCGGGTGATGCGTTCAGGTGCTGTGGGAAAAAATAATCTCCACGTGAGGTGGAGATGATCTTTCTGTGAGGGGCTTTGATGGAGCTGCTTCAGGGACCTTCTCCTTGTCCTCAAATTTCAACCAGTTCGGATAGTTTCAGGCGTAGTTCAGATGAAATCCGGGTTTAATTCGGGTTGTCTTCAGGGATAATAAGCGGTCCGTTGTCAATCAATCACAAGTAAATCAATATTTGAGATCCATCCGGTCACATCCACTTAGTGTCTGCGTTTCCGAGCAGCTTCACGGGAACCTGAAGATCTTAACCGAAGGAAGCCTGTGCAAAGTGTGTGTGTGTGTGTGTGTGTGTGTGTGCGTGTGTGTGTGTGTGTGTGCGTGCGTGCGTGTGTGCGCGTGTGCGTGTGCGTGTGTGTGTGTCTATGATGTCCGACGGCCCCTGAAAGCAGCAGCACATGGGGAGGCGCGGCGGCTCTGCGCAGCCGTCATTCGGTCCCGGGTCTCGGAGGCAGCGGACGCTCCGGGGTCGCGGGTTGGATTCCCGTCGGAGATGTTCTTCTGCAGTCCACGGACGCGGACGTGCGCGGAAGTTCTGCCGCCCGGAGACACGTTCCCCGCCGTCGGGTGAAGAAGCCGCTCCCGCGCCCGGAGGAGGTCGGACTCGTCGGGGACCCGCGGGTCCCGGTCCCGCCACAATGTGCGCGTCTTCCCCGCGAAGGCGGACATGTTCCCGGGCGTGAAAGTTCTCCAAAGGGGCGGAGACGGAGCCGCGGCGCAGGGGCAGGAGTTCGGACCCCGGACCCGCTGAGCAGCGCCTCCACACCCCGGCCCGGGTCAGATGGCTCCGGCGCGCCTCCTCCCGGTGCTCCCGGTGCTCCTGGGGCTCCTGAGGAGCACCTGCCCGGCGCGCGGGGCCTCCAAGGAGATCGTGTGCGAGCCCATCACGGTGCCCATGTGCCGCGGCATCGGCTACAACCTCACCTACATGCCCAACCAGTTCAACCACGACACGCAGGAGGAGGTGGGCCTGGAGGTGCACCAGTTCTGGCCGCTGGTTCGAATCCGCTGCTCGTCGGACCTGCTGTTCTTCCTGTGCAGCATGTACACGCCCATCTGCCTGCCGGACTACCGGCGGCCGCTGCCGCCGTGCCGCTCGGTGTGCGAGCGGGCGAAGCGCGGCTGCTCGCCGCTGATGAGCCAGTACGGGTTCGAGTGGCCGGAGCGGATGAGCTGCGAGCGGCTGCCGCGCCTGGGCGACGACGCGCTGTGCATGGACCAGAACGCCAGCGAGGCGTCCACGCCCGCGGCGGCTCCGGCGGCCCCGGCGGCGGGGCCGGAGCCCACGGCCCGGGGCCGCGCCGGGGCGCCTCCCGGGCCGCCGCCCTGCGAGCGGGAGTGCCGCTGCCGGGCGCCGCTGGTGCCGGTGCGGAGGGAGTCGGGCCCGCGGACGGGGCCCCTGGCGGACTGCGCCCTGCCCTGCCACCAGCCCTACTTCTCGGCGCAGGAGCGCACCTTCACCATCTTCTGGGTGGGCCTGTGGGCGGTGCTGTGCTTCGCCTCCACGCTGACCACGGTGGCCACCTTCCTGATCGACATGGAGCGCTTCCAGTACCCCGAGAGGCCCATCATCTTCCTGGCCGCCTGCTACCTCTTCGTGTCCCTGGGCTTCATCGTCCGGCTGGTGGCCGGCCACGAGCGGGTGGCCTGCGGCGGCGGCGGCGGCGGCGAGCAGCAGCACATCCTGTACGACACCACGGGCCCGGCCCTCTGCACCCTGGTCTTCCTGCTGGTCTACTTCTTCGGCATGGCCAGCTCCATCTGGTGGGTGGTCCTGGCCTTCACCTGGTTCCTGGCGGCCGGCATGAAGTGGGGCAGCGAGGCCATCGCCGGCTACTGCCAGTACTTCCACCTGGCCGCCTGGCTGGTCCCCAGCGTCAAGTCGGTGGCCGTCCTGGCCCTGAGCGCCGTGGACGGAGACCCCGTGGCCGGGATCTGCTACGTGGGCAACCAGAGCCTGGAGAACCTGCGGGGCTTCGTGCTGGCGCCCCTGGTGGTCTACCTGCTGACCGGCTCGCTCTTCCTGCTGGCCGGCTTCGTGTCCCTGTTCCGCATCCGGAGCATCATCAAGCAAGGAGGCACCAAGACGGACAAGCTGGAGCGGCTGATGATCCGCATCGGGCTCTTCTCGGTGCTCTACACGGTTCCCGCCGCCGTGGTGGTGGCCTGCCTGCTGTACGAGCAGCACCGCCGGCCCGGCTGGGACCGGGCCCTGGCCTGCTCCTGCCCGGCGGAGCGCCAGCGCTCGGGGCTGGGCCCGGACTACGCCGTCTTCATGCTCAAGTACTTCATGTGCCTGGTGGTGGGCATCACCTCGGGGGTGTGGATCTGGTCCGGGAAGACCCTGGAGTCCTGGAGGAGGTTCCTGGTCCACTGCTGGCCGCAGAAGGCCAACGCCCCCCCCTCCATGTACAGCGAGGCCAGCACGGCTCTGACGGGCCGCACGGTGACCGCCATCACGCCGGGCATCTACCACAAGGCCCGCTCCCACATATGAAGAGACCTCCGGCGGGAGGCCGTGGGACTCTTGACGGCGAACGATGAGGGTCTCCCGGACAGGGAGGAGCCTCCTCTTCATGTCCTGCAGACGTTTTCTTGATGTTTTCTTCCGTGCGGACCTTCTCTGCGACGAACGTGTCTCCAGATCCTCGATCCTCGCCCGCTGGTTTTCCTGAGAGACTCGGGACCCATCGTTGGCACCACCTGCCGGCGGAGAGCTTCACAGCAGGTCCTCAGCAGAGCAGAGGTCCCACGAGCCTGGAGTCATCTGAGCATCGCCCCAAATCAGACAACAGTAAGTCCAAAATACCCGTTTGACTCCAGCTCAGTGACCTCTGACCTTCTGGAGACCCTGAACTCCAGAGTCTTGAGGAACTAAAGGTGCAGAGACACTCGTCCTTGTCATTTGTCAGAAGAGATGCTGGAGGAGCTTCTGGTCTGCCACGGTTCCACCGGTTGGAGGTCGTCATTTGGTGGAGACCAGTGTCATCTTTTGTTCTTTAGATGTGTGTGTGTGTGTGTGTGTGTGTGCGCACGCTCCCACACCTGTAGATTAATTTATTGGACTGGCCTGATGTTGGTGTAAATGGGTTTCCATGGAGACGGCGCGCTGTAGATCTTGATTTTTGTAGGTAGAGAAGATCTGGCCCTCGGGGCTTCTGTCCTGCAGAAGGTTGTTTAGAACCTGCAGGACCTTCACCTGGAGACCATCAGAGGTCACGTGTTCAAGCAGACCTTTCCGGCTCTTGCAGGTGAAAAATAAAGAGTTACCAAGTCAGTTGTCCTGCAGACTTCTTCTCCACGGGTTTGGGCTTTTACAGGAACTGGACCTGAGAAGACACCACTGAAGGACTACCTTCATGAGAAACTCGGAGAGGAAACCAAAGGTGAGCAGTGGGAGGAGTCCTTCTGTTCGTGAGCAGAAGTTCACCTCCTGGAGGTCAAAGAGCCTGCGGGCCACTCGTCACAGGGGAAGGATAAAAGAGTTGTGAAGATCAGGCTCAGGTTCATGATCAGTGACCTCAATGCCACCAATTATCAATGAGGTGGAGGTTGGAGAAGCAGCAGACTGAGAAGATCACCATGAGTGTTTATTTAAAATATTCCATCTGTTCATAAAAAGATCTTTCACAGCTGGTGGCCTACACGGTAAGCAACGGGGGTCTGGAGCTCTGCTGGGGGGCTGCACTGCGCCTGGTCCTGGACCGGGTTCAATTCTGCACCGAGGAGACACACCACCAGGTTCTGCAGGTCAGAGTCCCGTGGAAAGACCACCACCTGGAGATGGATGGCTCTACTGGTGGTTTCTCTTCTCCGTCCAGGTCGGACGGAGGCCGCATCTCACTAGCCTCACGTATTACATATTTCAAATTTGAGATACTAAACAGCCACTTTGGGAGCTGCGAGACGGCCGGGGAACATCTCGTCTCCTCGTCTTCTGGCTTTTGAGCCCGGCGGAGACTGGACTGGTCTTTCCCCGGGACCGCTCTCCGCACTGGAACCCAGGAGGTGTGTCCTCCTGAAGGTGGGTTTGTAGAGCCCGCCCTGCAGGGTGAGGTTCAAATTCTCCCGCTGAGCGCTGAAGGTCCAGGTGATGCAGCTGCGCGGCGGCCGGCCTCGGAGGTCAGAGGTCACGGCGGCGGCCTATGACAGCACGGCGTTGGAGCGCAGAATGCCGATGAGGTTGTCGGCGCTGAGGGAGCGCCTCACGGCCGCCCGGCCCAGGTCCTTGAACTTGTCTTCACACAGCCTGGAGATGGCCTGGACACCGGACGGGAAGCCATCAGAAGCCTGGACCGCGGAGCTCCGGGAACACCGGAGATCTCTGCGCGTCGGACACTCACCTCCAGCTTCTGGGCTCGCTGGTTGTTGAGGGGCTCCAGCGGGAAGCTCAGGTTGTTGTCGTCCGCCAGCTGCCGCAGGTCAAAGTAGTACTTGGCGTAGACGCTCGCCGGCACGTTGATGTTGAACTGGAGAAGCTCCAGGAAATGGCGCTCCATCTCGTTCCTGCGGACAGAAGAAACCACATGGCTCGGAGATTCTACCTTCATGTCATCGGAGGCCTTGTGAGGTCGGTCTCCGTCGTCCCATCGCTCCACGCGGGTCCCGCCAGCCTGCCGCCTTTGTCCTCCGGGGACTACCTTCTGCTTCTCCATCGCCTGTCCAACTCAGGCACACCAGAGGCCGTCGCAAGTCTACCGCTCTTCATCAATTCAAAGACCTTTCTAGATGTTCTGCACGGCTGTCCACCGGACAAGGCTGTCCCAAGGTTCTTCCGTGTCTCCCTGTTAGAAGGGACGCTCCACGACCTCGTGGACCTCCGACTCCCGGATAGAGAGATAAATCCATCCGGCCCATAATCATCAACCATCCCAAAAGCTGCATGGAGATGATGTGCCACCAATCTCATAGATGAAAGATGGTTGACTAGAACATTGGTGAACCCCCAAAACACACACACACACACACACACCTGGAGGTTCAGTTCATCTCGTCTCCACCACCACCTCCATCCTTCCTCCTCTTCAACATCAGTGCGACTACAAGAAGAAGTGAGGGAGGCGGTAACCAAGGCGACCACATCCACAAAGCTTTGTTGGTCAGTGAGGGTGATGTGTGTGTGTGTGTGTGTGTGTGTGTGTGATGTCTGGTCTCCCGGGGCAACTAATGGAGTGGGCGAGAGCCGTGCCATTATGTAGAAGCAGCGAGAGCACTTGAGCCCCCAGCCCCTTCCTGCCCCCCTCCACAAAGACACTTCAATGCAGCAATGAAAACGTAGAGGAGGTCAGACGTATACGGGGACCTTCATCAGCTCCAACCACAAGGAGGCTCTTTCAACTTACACGTGCACACACACCTGGTCTCCTCTACGGCTCCCATAGCCAGGACCTGGTTGCGTTGAAGCTCCTTGGAGCAGGTCCCGCGGGACCTCTGTTGAGATGGAGCCGCTGTGTTTGTGAACGCGAGCAGAACCGGGCGGAGGAACCGTGTTTCCGTTTCCGCCGATGCTCTCTGACCGATCCAACGGGGGCTGACCTTCTCTGAAGACCTCTCTGCTTCAACCCAGGGAAAGATGCTCGGCTCCCTCTGGACCGAACCCGCCATCTACAGCCACCTGACCCTGGTGTTTGGAACCCGAGACACTGAACGGGAGGTGCCTTCTCCGTCTCCGTCCAGCAACTTACATGTCCTCCACAGTGATGTCCTTGAGGATCTGGCAGTAGTCCACGTTCCAGACGGCCTGGTCGTCCCAGACTTTGGAGGCCAGCAGGATGGCTCCCAGGACGATGCGCTTCCAGTTGGAAGGGCAGATGTCCAGCTCGGCGTAGGTGAGCAGACGCTCCAGGTAAACCTGGACGGAGGAGACACGGGTTTATTACCCGAACGCCGAGGACGAGTGGATACCTTCATGACAACATTCAGGTGGACAACAGCTTACTGTCCCTTCATCCCTGCCACTTGGGATCTCATGTACTTCTCAGCCTGCTGGCGGAGATCTGCTCATTTCTGATCCAAGGCCTCCTCCGGGGCAGAGGTGACCACGCAGACTCAGAGCACAGCCAGAGCTCCTCTCCCTGGTCTACACACTCCTCACCAGGAAACCAAGACCAGGAACTTCAGCGTTCTCGAAATACACACACACAAATAAGCATGTGTGTGTTCATAGATATACATTTATATTTATTTATCCCAGCTAAGGGCTATATTTCGCATACAGCTGTCAACCTCCTGTTTCCTGTTATCATGGGATGTTACTGGAGAACATGGACCTGCACGACAGCGCTGCCCCCTGCTGGACACATTCCATCTCTGACACCTACGGTCTCGACGTCTCTGTCAGGCCTGCTCTCCTCAGGGGTCACCTCAGCCAATCACCTGCCTCCATTTAACCCTCAGCCAATCACCTGCCTCCATTTAACCTCCTCTCAACATCTACCTTCCTGCCCTCTTCCCCTCCATCCACAACCTTCCTCTAGACCTCTTGTCTGGCAGCTCTAACTTCAGCATCTTTCTACACAGATCTTCTATATCCCTTCTCTGTCCATGTCCAAACCATCTCATTGTGGCTTTATCTCCAGAACATCTACCATGTGCTGTCCTTCTGACGGACTCCTTCCTGCTCCTCTGCATCCTTCTCACTCCCAAAGAGAACCTCCACATCTTCAACCCCTGGTCTGCACATAAGGTCCGTGAGTCTTCTCGGTCCATCGGGGAGAACTCACCAGGGTGACGATGGCACACTCCGCGGTGAGCTGGGCTGCGCTGAACAGGGTTCTGACGAAGCGGTAGATGACTTTGTGCTCTGGGTCCACACAGGAATAGTCCTCTGGCACCGCTTCTCTCTGAGGAGGCAAGAGATCCAGTGGAAGCCAGATGTTTACATGCACTGTGGAAAAAGACAGATCTTCTGGTTGTGCTCAGGCAGAATCTCCAGTTCTCCACCACAGAGAATGTCCTCACCCCCTCCATCCTTCTAGCCCGTCAGCAGGCGAGAAGGACGGTGGGGGGGCCCCTCGCAGCCAGCTCACTGCCTGGTGACAACCCTCCCATCAGGACACAGGTCCGGAGCCACCACACACTTGAACACTTTTTTCCCCGCAGGCCATCTCGCTCCTCAACAAATCCTCGTGGCCCCGTCCCCGACCGTCCCCGAGGACACTTGTCCTTCTCATTGTGTTTAGATCCAACTTTCATTGCTCACATTTACACAGCACAACCTGTGTGTTTTTATATCGCGAGGTTAATGTTTCTGAGGAGCCATCTGAGGAGGCCCAGATGATGATTGGCTGACGCCACTGGAGTTGATTGGAGGTACACCTGTGAGTACATCTTCAGGCACACCTCAACCACACACTGCCTCCTTGAACAACTCCAAAGAAAAGGGCCAAGATATCTAGAAGAGACCTGTGGACCTCCACAAGTCTGGTTCATCTTTGAGGACAACGCTCAGATGCCCGGATTGTCTGTGTCATAATCGCTTTCCAGCCCCCGTACTGCCCGGGAAGGAGACAAGTTCTGCCCCCAGAGATGAGGTGTATCACCCCAGAACAAAGGCCAAAGCCACGGTGAAGATGCTGGATGAAGCTGCAGCGAGTATCAGAGGCCGCAGCGTGACGAGTCCTGGGCCCACACGAGCTGAAAGGCCTGTCAGCAGGCAACAAGTCATTTCTCTGAGATCCAGATCCTGCGTGCAAAGGCACAGGGACGAAGACCGTGTTCTGTGCTCTGAAGAAGCGGAAATGGAACGGATTGGCCATAATGACAATCATTGGGTTGGGAGGACAATGGGGGCAGCTTCAGAATACACCCCGCTGTGCAGTACAGGGGTGGCACCATCGTGTCTTTGCCCTCCCGAAACAGATGGACCCATGAGGAGAAAACCTCATGTGGGAATACGAAAGCAACATCTCCAGACCTCAGCCAGGTCTTCCAGATGGACAGTGAGCCGAAGCAAACCTCCAAACTAGGGACCAAGGGGCTTCGGGAAAACAAAGTCCATGTCTGGGAGCGGCCATCACAAAGCCGTGATCTTGCGGAGGAGGTGTGAGCGCAGCTGAAGAGGCGAGTTTGAGAGTTTCTGACCCAGTTACTCCAGCTCTGTCAGCTGCGGCAGGTTTCTCGAGATGTTTGACCAGGTCATACAGTTGAAGGCACTGCTCCAAAATATAAGTGAACTTCTGACTTTGAAGACACTACTGAAAATGACTCTCATGATGCAGACCTTTGACAAACAGAACCAAGCTATGTGTGTAGCCCTGAGGAGCAGCAGGAGTTCAGTCAGTCGGCCCCCAACTCTCCGCAGTCATGAAGTGTCAGTCTGAAACGTCGGGCCCCGGCTTGAAAAACTACAAATTCAAGAAAAATAACAGTTATTCTGGTAACTGGCTCAATTCAGTGACTTCATAGACTTCAAGGAGCTGTCGCAGGCAGTCATGGCGACCAAGAGGACAGCAGTCAGCCTGCAAAATGTCTGAGGAGTCTCTCGAAGAAGTGGACCTGCTTCAAAATTTGAAGACTTTTCACCTTCGTCCCAGAGGGACGGGGGGGGCTTCAGGTGTGCAGGGGGTCCATACATTCAAACCATAGGGCTCATGGGTCCACCCTCCAATTACAGAGGCTTGCTGCGTACGTACGAGCTTCTGGGTAGATCTGCAACCCGCTGCGACCCTCTTTAACTCTCAAATTTCCACTGGTTTCCCGGGAAACCTATGGTGTAACACCAGGAAGACTCGCAGCATCTGGCTGACGTCAGGGTCGACTGCGACGCTGATGGACAGCAAAGACCAACAGCGGAGGTCCTCTGTACTCACCGACAAGGGGTGCAGCTTCTCGTCAAAGATGTCCAGCGAGCGGTCCGAGTCCCTGAGGACGAGAGACCTCGTCAACAAAGAACCCGAGCCCCGACGGGAGAGGACGAAGGGTGGAGGAAGATGGAGACCCACCTGTTCTTGATGTGGTAGTATATTGCTAAAGTGACGCTGGGAGTGGGAGAACACGGAGAGGAACTTTGTCAGTGAGGTGAGGATCACATCGCGTTGATAGACCAAGGCAAACTGAACGTCTGCGGGTTCCTGATGGGCTCCTTAAGGCCGATATGATCCCGTCGACAGGATCGTACCGACCTTCTACTGGCCTGGACATTCCTGAATCAGGAGAGACCGCAGCGCCGCTTCTCACCATTTGATTGTGCTCTTGAGGTTGGGCTGGCTGACGGTGCTGTCATCGATGAAGATTGTGGAGCAGGAGCTGTATTTCTTCGACAGCGGGCCTGGAGAAACCTTGAGACATGGAGAACACACCTTGAAGGACCTGCACTGACTGGGTGACTAAGGGAGGGGAACATATGAAGCCGTAAAAGATGCACAATCATATAAAATTTGACTGGTTAAGATCTCATGTGAAGATGCAAAGACTTCTGACAGCTGATGATGGTGAAACTCTTTCACACTCACATGGCTGTAGTGGTTCATGTGGTTGCTTTTCCTCTTGTCACGAACTGCAAGTACAGGAAGGTTAGGCACCACGGAGACTTCTGTGGAGGCGTCATCGCCCCTCGACACTCACCGTCGGTCTGGGACTTGCTGAGGAAGATGGTGCTGGCTCTGGCGTGGTCCGAGGGGTTGGACTCCAAGGCCAGTTCTACAGAAACAACAACACACGCTTAATAGTTCTTGCAATGGAAAACCAGGATCAGACCCTCGTCTGACGAGGTCCACAGAAGGAGTGTCTCTGGATGCGAGTCACGAGACTTGTAACAAGGTGATCCAGGAGGAGGACCGCTCAGGTGATCGTCCTCAGCTAACCTACATGTGGAGACCAACACCTCCAGACTGGATCTTACAGGGAGCGCATCGTCAGTGTAACTCAGTAGGAACCAGTCGTTGGTCAGGACCATGAGATGTTTGATCAGCACAAAACTGCCTCCACCTCCCCGCCGAGGGCCAGAAGACTGCAAAGCTCTGGTCTTTTTGTCAACTTGTTGGCTTGTAGGCACAAGTCCGAGCCTGAGCCACGTCCTTCATCTGAACCTGGACGCTGCAATGTGGGATTAACGGACAACAGCGTGTGGAAGGGGAGGAACGTTGAGAAGACTGAGCTCATTCTTTCCACCGAGCAGACAGCTGGCGGCCGATGACGCTCGGTCTGAGGGGGGGCGGTCCTGGAGTCGCTGTCCGTGGAGGTCACGGAGTGTCTCCGAGGACTTGTACCTGAGCTGTGTAGATATGACCAGGCAGGAGCACTGCCCCGTCAGCCTTCTGTTTAGGACTCACTGAGCACCAGACCTTCTACCTCAGCCAGGGCTTCCACACTGACTAAACAGTGGACGACGCCATCGCAACAGGACATGTATCTCCACATAAACTCCCCTTTAAGACATCTGTAACAGTCCCACGGTCCCTGCCTCGTTTACATGTCTGACCTCTTGGCCAGTCAGATCCCTCGGAACCTTCCGGGACGCCAGTGTCCCCGTTCTGTCTCTCCACGTGCAGGCTCTGAATCATCTCCACCCAGATAGCGTCTGCTGTCTCACATCCCTCTCACTCCAACAATAACTGGTGTGAAGAAACGCACGGCGCAGTTATTTCTTCTTCTTTGTTGGTTCCCACACAGTTCCTCTCCAGACTGGCTCTGGTGCCTCTCACTCTGAGAACCACAGTGACCACATGACCTCCGCCAACGAGGAGAGGGAGATGTTTACCTCTCTGCTCCAATTGTAGAAACCCTTCAATACCCACAAAGCCCTGGAGCTTGTTGACCTCCACTGTCTGCCCCTAACCTCAAACAGCCAGTCCAATTCCTGATCTGATCCAGAACCTCGCTGAGATCCGGATGTCGGAGGGCGATCGGGGTTTGGATTCTGAGGCAAGTGAATGCCTCGTTAACCTCCATTCACAAAGCTGCCATTCATGTCCCTCAGGACATCTGATTGGCTCCATGTCAAAGAAAGTCTCCACACAGAGACGCCTGACAGCCACCAGAACACCACAGACCCGCTGAGAAGGTCCACTCAGGAGCTATGGAGTGTAGAAGTAGGGTGTCCGATCCCATCAGCTGTGTTTGGCACCATCCTGTTGAAGGGAAGAATCAAGGAAACTTCTGGTTGGGTAAACAGAGGCTTCTATTCTTTTCTCTTCGGGTCTACACAGTCAACAGGAACAGAATTTTCTAGTGTGTGTCAAACACTGAAGAAGGTCCACATGGGTCCAGCTGTCTGCTGAGGACCAAACTGTGACCAAGTCTCGTCTGGTTCTGCGGGAAACAGCTGCTCGCTGATCTGCAACCATTTGTCTGTGACGGTGAAAACGCATGTCATCATCCATTTCCATGCGATCAAAACGTACCGTGAAAAAACGTCTGCGAGCGCAGAGCATTCGGCCAAGCTCTGTACAATCGCTCAAGTCTGTCGCAGCATTCCGGTCAGACGTTATCTGCAGTTCTATCTGGTTGGTGATTGGAAGATTTGCGTGACATTGTTAGGGAGTGCCAAGCTAACAAGTGTCAGTGATCAGCTAGCAGGTAAACAGCTGAGCGTGTGACGAACCAGCAGATCAGCCACTGACGCCACTCCCCTGCACCGCTGGGGACCGCAGATCCAGACTGCTGCCTCGTCACTATTTTTCGAGGCTGGACATGAAAATGAGAAAGCCATGTTCTTTTCATTGTCCTAATTGTATCATAAAATGTGCCACCTAAAGAAGAAAATGAAAATGCATTTTGGATGACCTATCACTCATTTTGTTTCCAAGTCAAAATGGGAAGCCAAATTCTGAAAATGAAAAAGCATTTCTGCTAATGCCTTTTAATTTTCAAATTTGGCATTTCTGATAGAAAGTTGATAACGATTTGCTGGGGTATGTTTTCTTTTACTTTTTAATTTGGATGAAATCACAGAATGAGCAGTCTGGAAGAAGGCAATTCAAATGCAGTTTGGATAACTTAGCACTCATTTTATTTATGAGTCAAAATATGCAGCCACACTCTGACAATGAAAAAGCATTTGTTCTCATGCCTTTTCATTTGAATTGTGGTTATTCAATACTTCAATAGTTAAAGTATCTTTTGTCTTTTCTGCTAGAACTTTAAAAAAATAATGTATGCGAAAGTGAGCTCTTTAAAATACAAGAGTTAAAGTAGCTTGATCCTTTTCAGAACATTTCATAAATAAAAGTTAAATTGTTCTGTTTGAAATTAGAGGAGTTGAAGTGCACGGAGGTGCAGCAGTGCGCCAGCGCTCCTGTCTGGCAGTGCGAAGGTCCCCAGTTAGATTCCCACAGGAAGCCTTTCAGTGTGGACTCTCCATGTTCTCCCCGTGTCTACATGGGGTTCCTCCAGGTTCCTCCCCAAGGCCAAACACATGCAGGAGGTTCATTGGGTAAAAACCGGGAACACTGTCCTATTGTGTGAAAGGTTGTTTGTCTCCATATGTGGCCCTGGGATTGACTGCTGACGGGTCCAAGGCGAGCGCGCCTCTCGCCCGCTGACATCTGGGACGGGCTCCAGCATCCCCGCCACCCTGACTGCAGGACAGGCGTGAGGTAATGGATGGATGGAATTATTAAGTTCATTTTTCAATTGGAACTCTTTAAAAATACTAAAAGTGGGCTTGATATGTTTAACTGGCCAAAGCGGAGTTGTTAAGTGTCGTATCTTCTAGAAACAATAAAAGTTACTTTTGTTGTAGTAAACACTGACGGCATCGAGCTCGTTCTGCTCCCACGAACACAAGGGGGCGCTGTCGGCCCGTCACTGAGCGGTCTCAGAGGGGACTGAAAAACTCTGATTGATCTGATAAATTAAATTATGAACACAATTTTAATCCTCCGAAGCGGGTGTGAAACCAGGAGGCCTTCCCGCACTGTCCGAGGACTCCGGACGCTTTGAGAAGACACCAGAAGGTCCCGAGGGAGATCTTAGGTATCGCACTGAGTTTGACTTTGAAGAATGAAGGAGACAAATGTGAGAGAGGGAGGTTCTGAACGGTTGCAGGAACAGCAGAGAAGTTCTGATGTGTTTTTTATTTCTCCTGATTCAACACCTCCATCCTGGATCGGACACCCCAGCCCACCCGGCCCCGGCACCTACCGTCGGGCACCTCTCTGTCGCTGATGTGCTGCAGGTAGGGCGCGGTGGTGTCGTCGCTGACTTCCGTGCTGGTCTGGAGGTCCTCCAGCCGCTCCGCCGGTTGTCGCGAAGGGAGCTTTGGGCTCGACTCGGGAGAGACGCAGCACGACACGGTGTTCCCCATCCCGGCGCGGTGCGGTGCGGTTCCCCCGGCCCTGTGCGGTGCGGTGCGGGTCCGCCCGCCGAAGGCAGCGGATACGAGCGCTAGCTTGACTTCCGGCGGCGGTGGCCGCTAGCAACTCATTCTAAGCCCAGTTAACAGCCGCTGATCACCGGCTTCCCGGAGCCGCATCCCCCTCGGCCCGAGTTTACTGGAGCGGGCGGTCCCGTGAAGTTCGGCCCGGACGGATCGCTCTGCCGCGGAAAAGTCTTACTCCAGTTTGGGGTCTCTGCCTGTCCTTTCATTCATTCATCCATTCATTCTGCTAAAGTTCCACCGCTAAGAAGCTAACTAGCATGTTAGCAAGTCACCTCTGCATGCTAGTTCGCTAACTACTTTGCCCGCCTCCCGAACTTTCCTCCGGGGGTTTACGCCTCGGGTTGCCCTCAGAAAGGTGTCGGTGTCACGGAAGCTACCAAGCGCACTCTCCCCCCTTCGTGTCCCCGCATTCTGCTCGATAAACAGGGAGTGTTTGGAGCAAGCCGCCGGTGTCCTCCCGGTCCGGTGGCCCGAGGCTTCGGCGGCCTGTGGTGGACAATCACGGTAGACGGGGCAAACCCGACGGGCCGAACGGAAAGCTACGGGAGGTCAGACCGACCGGACCTTCTTCATCTTCTCGGTCCTCGTCAGACAACCAATGTCGGGGGCGAGTCCGCCGCAGGAGCCGCCGCTGAAATCCGTCACTCCGGTGTTTCCCCCGCAGCCCCGACAACCGCCATCTGTTCGCACGGCTCACACAGCACCACTGGGACGGGGGGGTAGCTCCGCCCAGTTGCGACCTGTGCACATGCTCATTGGCTGAGGGATCAAAACAACAGGAGCTTTCGGACGCCAATTGGCTCCAGCGGCCGTCTGTCTGAGAAGAGCTTTAAACCGAAGTCATGTCTTGACGGGGCTATTTGGGGTCGGGTCCGTCACACCCTGAGGGCAGCTGTCAATCACTGAGGGGGCGTGTTCTGGATGGAGACGTCAGCTGTCAATCATCGAGGGGGCGGGCCGTGGACCAGACACCCGTGTTCGGGGTCTCTGCACCGTGACAAGGCTGATGTTCAGGTCCTGACTGAACCCACGAAGGAGGTCTGATCCAAACACACTTCAGTGAAGCTCTCACTGATGAAAAGCACCTGGCCCGCTATCTTCAGATGTTTGAGAATATGGAACCAGCGGGGAACCTTCAGAGCTCCTCCACAGGCCACCAACCCCGACAGCAACACAATCTTCAAGAGTTTATTGCGACAATAGCAAGTCTTTACAAAAGAACAATGGGATGTTCGTCACGGCACTTTGCAATAATGAGCAGGTGTTTCCACGGACACACAGGAGCATCTGACCCGGGTGTCCAAAGCAGTCCCGTGGCCAAAACTGTAAAAGTACAGAATATAGAAACGCAGCACATGAAAAGTTAGAAAAAGGATCTGGGATGCAGCGGATGCTCCTCTGCACCCCTTCATGCACAGCCAGGGGCTAAAAACAACAGGTTAGCAGCTAAGCTAACCCAGTCACCACAGCACACGTCCGTTCTCCTTCAGCGCCAGCATGCACACACACGTGCGCGCACACACACACACACACACACACACACACACACAACCACATTGCTTTTAAATCCTCTCTGCAAATACACATATATTTATATATGTACTGTACAAGATAAAAAATCTGCACTATAAAAATAAGAGCTAGCTACGGTGCACTGGTGTCACTGAAACACTTGGAACAAACTTCTGCTTCTTCTTCACAAACTAACGCCATAAAAACACCAACCACAAAGATCTCCTCACACCTGACCGGGGCTTGGAGAAGTCACCCGTGCCCCGGCTGAGCTCCAGCCACAAATCACCTGTGGTCGCATGAGCGAGGTGAGATAACTTCATTGGGGATTGAAGCTGAGACGGAAAGGAAAGGGCTGGAGTAATGCGGACTCTGCTAAAGGGCTTCTTCGAGGACCAGGTGTCCGTAGAAGCTGCAGTGATGTTGGAGATGAGATACCTCAGTGCAGAGGAAGTGTTCGGGGTTAATATTGAATAAAAGAAATAAAACGGACACACATTTGGTTCTAGAAAGGACGTCTAACACGGACGGACATCTCTGATGTCTGTGAAGACAGAAGGATGCAGATGAGACCATGAGGGGCCTCGATGAAGTGTTCTTGTGCTGCTCGGTTACAAGGTAAAGACCTTCACGGTCCAGGAGGTGCCAGCTCCTCTGAGCAGAATCTCCCTCCAAGAACCAGACCAGGTACCAAACTCCGAGGTTCTCCATCTCTGGTCGAGGTCTTCGTGGAACATGTAGCTGCCAGGCCTGCATCTCCATACCTCAGTGACCTTCGGTACCAGCCTGCCTCCATAGGGGCCAGGAGAACTTCAGTCCTCCAGAAGGAACAGGTCCATGAGATCTAGACATGCAGTAGAGTCTATGTACAGAAGTTTGAAAACAAAAGCAGACATCCATCAAAAGGGGATAAAACATCTGAGAACATCCACCATGAGAATGTAGGCCTTTCAACCACAACTGAAGGAACAAGAGTTTCGAAAATGTAATCTGCTGTTTTTCCAAGGCAGAAGGTGCCAACGTCCCACTACGACACGATGAAGAAAGTTCCAGAAGAACTCTGGTTCCTCCTTGAGTATTCATGCTAAAAAGCTTCACTCTGAGCGTGTTGGATTTTGGAACATCACTTTGTAGAACTACATTGATTCGTGACTTAATGAGATCATCTTCAGCTCACCACTTCATCTGCCACCAGTCTCCAGCCTGTCGATGACAGTCTGGACCAAACACCTGGACCTGAACATCAGCCTGGGGAAAACCATCTGGAAGATTCAGTTTTTCTTTCTGGAGAAGATGTGACCACCCTGAAGACCGGAGAATGTAGTGACAAACTGGACCTGTGGTCCACTTCTGCCCAGGCCCACCATCATCTGAGCAACAAGGTCTACTTGAAGTCGTTAGTTGATGGAGTCGTGATTCAGAGGACATCTCAGAGGGATCCATCTCCTGTGTGAAGATTCTGTTCCCAAAGCCGTGCTCTCTGGGTTGAAGGTTTGAGTCGCTATCGATCAGCTGGTAACAGCGCGTCCTGTCAGCTGGAAAACGGCAGCACGTTGGTTTGAAGAAGAGCTTGATCTTCGACCCCCATGAAATCGACAATAAAGCTGACTTGAACTTGAACTTGAAACACGACCGGAGCAGGTTTATCTGCTCAGGTATATCACACTGAAGCTAACATAGAAACAGCTCTGTGAGCTTATTGCTGATATGGTGGAGGAGGTCTGAGCTGTATCCAGGTCCGGGCCGGAGGTCCGAACAGAAGCAGTGTGGAGATTTGGTGGACGAACCGTGAACCGGACCTTCTGACCGGCACACCGGCCTCTCCAACTCTGGAGGATGTTACTGCCCAAGCTGGATGGACCTGCTTCTGTCCAGGACCTCCGCCCTGATGGTAATCTAATCATCGTTACTGAATCGCTGACGTGCGGGTATGTTCTTGGAATGTTCTGGAAGACCCACTCCTGGTTCTAGTGCCGTCTCCTGGAAATTGTCCAATAAAGAAGTCACTCAGCGGCATCATCATGACGACCCGGCAGGTTCCGGAGTGGAGCGTTGGAGAGGAACCAGGAACCACTGGGCTTGACGTGAAGTCCAGGGCAACGACTACTCGGATTTATGACAGTAAAGGTCTTTGAGGGCCTTCAGCTCCTCGATGAGTGTCTTGTTTTGGTTTTCCAGGACGGCCACGCGGTTCTCCAGACACTTGACATACTCCTTCTTCTTCCTGCGGCACTCCCGCGCTGCTTCTCTGTGGGGACAGGAAGATACTGGGTTTCTGTTGGAGGAGAACTTCAGACAGAAGCTACCTGCTCAACAAAACCAAACTCAAACTCTTCAACAGATCTTCACCAGCTCCACCTTCTCACACCGAAAATTGAACTATTGGTTTTGGCTTCTTCTCTCTGTACCTGTTCTTCATCAAGCGCACCTCCCTCTTGCGGGTGACCTCCTCAGTGGCCCCCTGGGTGGGGAGAGCGGGGGACGACGCCATGACCACGCTGGGGGCGATGGTGCTGGCGGGCGCCGCTCGGATCTGGTAGGCCTGGACATCTCCTGAGGCGGCTGGACGGTTGGGATGGAAGAACCGGAGATCAACTTCTATTGTCTAACGAAGCCCTTCCATACCAAAAGTGACAAAGTTCTGACTCTACCTGGATTCTGCTTGGACTTCCAACATTAGAAACTTTGAACTCCTTTAAGGTACCAGACTGACCCCGCAAGAGGTCTGAACCCTCACCGAGGATCTCCACCATTAGGAACATGGAGCTGTGTCGGCCTTCGTCTTGTGTTAGGGTCGGCACCGACCCGCTTTTAGGTTTTCAATGCATAAAATAACCATATAAATTTATTTCTCGCATCAAGGCTTGTTGACTTTGTCAGGAACCTCAACAAAATAAAAAATTGTTTTCAGTAAATTCTAAAATGCTCTCGTTGAAATGATGACCTTTGTGTTGTTAGGGTCGGTCTCGACCCAGTTATGACAAGAAGATTATAAAGCAATAATTTGAGCCAAAACTGACTGCGCTGTCACCCAGCACTCTGACAGCCAGCTCCTCTTCCCATCATGTGAGCTTGAGGGGATTCTCATTTTGCCCTGTTTTCCAGTTTACCTGCACAAAAACAAAACAAACAAAGATGGCCATGTCCACACATCTGGACATCACCGATTCAGTACAGAATTGGTGACTTGCAGAGTGCACATCTCCAGCTTGCAGCATCCAACAATGCAAACCACAAGCCCACGCAGGCCCCCTGACTCTCAAAGAAAGAGGTGTCAGGTGAGGACATGAAGACAAATGTCCTGCGCTTCAACTGCAACACATGTATGTTCTTGCACACAGAGACTTTTACTCTGATTTTGTTTTTCATTCCTGTTGGAACTAGTAATTGATTTCTATTGGTTTGATTTGCTTGATCGGTTATTGTATGTTTGCCCTTGCAAATCTATATTTTGCGATATTAATATATTGAAGATTTTTTTTCTGCTTTTTGTTTTGTGTTTGTACAAGAGTTCTATGCATGAAAAAGAGACCTTTTTGCCTTTGTCTTGAAGTAAATATGTATGCGTCGATACTGACCTGTAGCATCATAGATGTTACTATCGTTGATAATATAAATCAAACTAATTTACTGAAGAGATGTGTTCTAAATCCCCTCAGTAATAGTCAGGTAACATAAAAACCTTTTATTTATTCAAATGATTCTTTTGAGGTCCATTTTACATTTTATTCTAATTAAAATCTAGGGGTATACTGACAAAAAAAACACTAAAATGATTAAAACCAATATGCTCATAGATAAGGAAGTAACAAGGTAACCAGGAGATGAGAAAAAAATGGACAATAGATAATTGTTTTTGGTGTATTTTAAAACTGAATCAAAACACGGGTCAAAACCGACCCGTTAACATAAGAGATAGTAAGAGGAAAGCAACACAAGACGAAGGTTACCGGACTGACCCTGCAGGAGGCGTGCTCCCTCACCTTGGACCTCCACCATCAGGAACATGGAGCTGCTTTAGTGTACTGGACTGACCCTGCAGGAGGCGTGCTCCCTCACCTTGGACCACCACTTGGTTGCTGGGAACCAGTATCTGCTGGCCGTCACTGGTCTGGGCGTACTGCAGGATGGTTGCTCCAGGCTGGGCGGCGGTGGCGTTGGTCATGGTAAGGGTCTGCAGGCCTTGGACGCCATCTGTGCCGTTGTTGGCCAGCTGGATGGCACCGCCCTGCGTGATTGCAACTGTGTTTGGGGAGAAGAGGAGGATGAAGAAGAAGCTTTGCCTTCATCTTCCAATTCGTGTGGGTTTTTAAACATCTGTAGTTCAGGCAACTCTGGAAGTTCACGATGATGATGATGATGATGATGATGATGATGATGATGAAGAATATTTGGGATGGATGGAATCACACTCTTCACTGAAGGTTCTGGACCAGAGTTTTCACGAGACCTGATCTACCTCTACTTGCTGTCCATCTACCTGATGTCCTTCTATCCCATCTATCGCTCCCCGATGTCCTTCTACCTGATCTATCTCTAACGCAAGTCCTTCTAGCTGATCTATCTCGAGCAGATGTCCATCTACCAGATGTCCTTCGACCAGATGTCCATCTCCCAGATGTGTCTCAATGTTCTATGACCGTTGGTGTGTTATCATTCCGTGGAAGCGTCCAGATGTTTGGTGAGGAGCATGAGCCTCCACCTACTGTACTGTCCACTGCTGGTCTGGTAGATGGGCGTGGGGACGGTGACGGTGGTGATGGCCGGCGTGGCAGCGGCAGCAGACGCGTCCTCCTCCGCCTTCTCCTCTTCAATGCGAGGAACCGCGGGTGCGTCCGATGACAAGTCGTTGAGAATTTTCCTGTGAAGACAAACATCATCAGTGGGACATCCCCAGACGCCAGGACCTCCAACCCTGATAATGTTCAGCCCTGCCTGGAGGAGGAGGACGAGGAGACATCCACATTCTTCATTTCACTAACCTCCAGGCAGAAGAGACAAACATCATCATTTCAATCACCTGTAAGATGGACGCCGTGACAGGATCTCCCTGCGTTTCTGAGAGTCGGTCACGCTGTCCACAGATTCCTGGGAGTCCTCACTCTCAGCGATGGTGGAGATCTGTCAGGGGACACCAGAGGGACCAGATGATTGACCAGCCTGAGCATTAGTCATCATGAAAATACATCCAGACGCGTCCAGTGACACCAAGACCTGGTTGGACACAACAGCTGTGTCCTCACCGTCCCATGGTTCCCTCTGCCCGGTGGAGTCAAAACACCAGGATCTCCATTGGTTCCTCTGTGTCTGAACATCTGCAAGAACGCGTTCCTCCGCGAGTGTCTCACCTGGACAGCCTGGACTTGAGGGGACTGTATGACGGAGGGCTGTGCGGCCTGGATGACGCCATGGACCTGCACCGTCTGCCCATTGGGAAGCTGCACTAGCGTCACGGTGGGGCCCGTGGTGGCGGAGGCGTGGCCTGTCGTCATGGAAACCTGAGGGTCACAGACCACCGGTGCGGTGTGTTGGTGTGGTGAACTTCTACAAGTCGTGGCGGTGAATGTCGGCGTCACCTGTGCCAAAGTGGCGATCTGTGCCGGCGTGATCTGCTGGTGCTCCGCCTCCGTCACCGCGGCCTCCACCACCTGCTGGGTCTCTGCTGCCGACTCCATCTTCATCGGCTGGGCTGAAGAAGACAACGGCATCAGGACACACACCTCTGAGTAGACGCCGAGGAGCTCTCGCTGGGTCATGTCTTAGAATGGGAGAGGACCAAGTGATCGGTTTTCAGCAGGAGCACCAGGCGATGGAGATCAGCTGGAACATGGATCCACTGGTTGGTCTGATGAGAATCCACGTGAGGTCAGTCTGCAGTGACCTCCTCGCCTTACATCCTGGTCCCTCAGAGAGGGAGGAGTCAAAATGATTGGAGGGCCACACACAAACACACACACACACACACACACACACACACACACACACACACACACTCAAACACACACTTATTCACCCGTTCACACACACACGCTCATTCATCCAGTCACGCAAACTCTCACTCACTCATTTATTCACACACCCGCTCATCCAACCATTCGTACACAAACTTTTTCACCCATTCACATTAGTTAGTCATTCACATATTCACACACACATACGCACATTAAACACACTCACTCATTCACCCATTCACACACACACACCGCCTTACTCACATCAATACCCGGCATCCACTGATCACACACTCATTCACCCATTCACACACATATACGCATTCACCCATTTCAACACACATCCAGCCATTCATTCATACACACACTCACTCACTTGTTCACACACACTCGCCCACTCACACCAACACTCACTCATTCACACACACACATTAAACACACTCACTCATTCACCCATTCACACACACACACACCGCCTTACTCACATCAATACCCGGCATCCACTGATCACACACTCATTCAGCCACTCACACACACACACACACACACACACACACACATTAAACACACTCACTCATTCACCCATTCGCACACACACACACACACATTACACACTCACTCGTTTACCCATTCACATTGTCATTTATCAATTCATTCACCCACTCAAATACATACCCATTCGACCACCCACACACACACACTCATTTATCCATTCACCCGCTCTCACACACACAGTCATTCATGCATTCATTCATACACACACATTAAACAGAAAACACATGCTCATTTATCCATTCACCAACTCACACACACAGTGACTCATTCATCCATTCACACACACACATTAAACACACACACTCATTTATCCATTCACCAACTCACACACACACAGTGACTCATTCATCCATTCACACACACACATTAAACACACACACTCATTTATCCATTCACCCACGGCAGCCTGGAATCGAACCTCCGACCTTCCCACTGGAGGCTCGCCATGTTGTCTGTTTGTGTTTCCTGAACATTGTTCTCCCACGCTGGGACGGGGACTCCACTCTGAGGAGGTCTGCGGGCGGACCGGCCGTGGAGACCCGTTTCCCGGGTGACGCAGCCGTGACCTCACGGCGGCCTGTCTCCGCCCGGCGACGGAGGCCACGCCCCCCGAAGGCAGGCCCCGCCCCCGCCACATGGCGGCCACGCCCCCACCAGGCGCCACATGGCGACCCCGCCCCCGCCCGGTGCTTCCCGGGAGGCGCCGCCGGCCGAACCCCCCTCAGGCGGTCAGGCGGGTGGTCCGGACGAGCGGGGGACCGGAGCGGTCGGAGACCCCCGCCGGAGGGAGCGGGCCGTCTCTCCGGTGCGCTCTGGATGCGGGACCGCGAAGCCTCTTCGTTTCCCGCCTTAACGGACTCCCGATCATTTGGCGCGTCTGGCCCCGGTTCTCCCGCCCGGACCTCCCTCCCCGGTTCTCCCTCCACGGTCCTCACTACCGGTTCTTCCTTCCCCGCTCCTCCGCTTCCGGTTCTCCCTGGCCGGTTCCCCTCCCCGGTTCTCCCTCCATGGTCCTCACGCCCGGTTCTTCCCTCCCCGGCTCTCCCCGGCCGGGTCGCCCCCTCCCCGGTTCTCCTCCCGGGCCGCCGCAGCCTCCCCTCCCTCCGTCCTGCCTCGAACACCGCGGCGCCATGATCTCTTTGTTTCCGAACCCGACCAGACCGCCGGTGTCTGCCGCCGCGTCCCGGCCCTCTCGACCTCGGTGGCGCTCCGTCCTTACCGGTACCGACTCCCCCCCGTCAGTCCCGGGCCTCCGGAGCTCCACTTTTATCCCGGCCGACACGTAAGAGCCCGCGTCAGGCTACACCTCCGCCGCGTCACCGGGAACAACAACACGGGGATCGGAGGAGACGAGCGGCGGACGGCGGCGCCGGCCGGAAACTGCCGAAGGGCGGCCGGAGAAAGCCGGAAAGAGCCGAGGAGCAGCGGACCCGGCCGAGAGCCGAACGCTCGTTACGTAACGGAGATAATCCGTTGGATGCTCGGAAAAAATCCGATTATCGTGCGAATTGAAATCAAACAGGTTAAAATCCGGTTGAATCACGTGACCTGGATTGAGATTAACGTTTTTCTTTTCCAAATCAACCCATTTTCTGCTCGTCTTTGGGTCACAGCTGAGACTGGGACGAGCAAAATGACAGAGAAACAATAACAATCATAAAAGAAGAATGGCTCGTTATGAATCAATGATAATAATGACAACAACGATATCAATAATAATTAAAGCAAAATCAACATCTCATTCAAACCTACAGACAATTTACAGTCCTCATAGAACCTGCTGACTTTTTTGGGACTGAAGGCCTGGACAGAACCCAGGCAGGAGAACGTGGAGAGAACCCAGTCGATTAGAAACGGGACATGTGCAAAAAGGCCTCCCACTGAATGTCATTGAACAGGAGATGTTCTGTGTTAAGGAGAACCGAGAAGCTGGACTCACACCAGCCTTACAGTCAAGACACGGCCAGAGGATTGATGAGACACAGTTGTCATAGACTGAACAGACCTTCTCTGGGCGACTGCTGCTCCCCACAGGTTAGGATGCAAAGAGGACTCTGATATCTGTTTTAGAAGGTCCAATCCTGAGGCTCCACCTCAGAACCTCTGGGTCTGCAACGACGTCTCCGTACCAGTGGTGGACCTTCAAGTCCAGACCTGGACCGTTCAGAACATCAGTACAGCTGGTCAGAATGTCAGGACTAATGTGCGCTGGTGTGTGTGTGTGTGTGTGTGTGTGTGTGTGTGTGTGTGTGTGTGTGTGTATGTGTGTTATCCAGACAGTTTCAGCCTCTCACCAGCTGCAGTGGGGTGATGCTGGCTCCATCTTCTCTCCCAGACCATAATATTCCAGGAAATATCAGGAGAGTCGGAGAGCCTTGTGGTGGGTGGATGGAGACCAGACCTGGACAGTCAGAAGATACCACCAGGGGGCAGCACAAGACTGGCTGCTGGAACTGAAAATCACATACTTTATTAATCACTTTCAGGGAAGTTAGGGTTCAACACTGCTGTCATTGTCACACACACACACACACACAAACACACACACACACACGCACACACAAAACTTTAAAGATGCATGAGTGGAGAGGAATAAGCCCTAATTTCTGGTAGATGTTATTTCTATAGATGTGCGACTCCAAATCTCTACCCAGGTATCTGAGGACACCTTTCATGTCGAGCAGCTACTGAGCAGATCTGGACCACACTTTTAAGATGACCTTCACATGCATCTGGAGACAGCGGCGAAGAATCCCTGCCCTTGAAGGCCTTCTGCCTCGAGCAGAGAGATGGGTTGGGATGCGCTGCTCGTGTATTAGCGCTGATATCAGTTGCTGCATGCTAACAGCTGCATGCTAACAGCTGATGTTATACATTCATGCTTTTAATATTTAGAACAGAAATGACAATGGTGGACGCATGGAGAAGATCAAGCTCCATCCTCTGGGGAGCTGACCAATGGGAGCTCGGGGACTCTGGAGAAGATAGCGGTTGCTGTCATGCAAGGGATGAAGGGACATGGGTGCAGACAGGAGAGGAAGGAGAGGTGCATCATGGGAGGTCCCTGCCTCTGGCAGCATCACTCGAGGCGAGGCTAATGCTAGCGATAATGCTTGAACCCTGTTTGTAAACAGAGAGCGTGAGGGAAGCAGAGGAGAGCTCCACCGCCTTGCTCAAGGGCACATCGGCAGTGATCTGGGAATTAACTGAAAGCTCTCCAGCCAACAGTACATAGTGGTCCAAGCACATCTGATGTTCTCCAAGAAAAGCCTGGAATCCGAGGAGGTCGTTGAAGCTTCTCATCCATCCATTTTATTCCACCTCTCTCTGAACATTGATCAGAATCATTGCAATTCCGATCGTATTATGTGGATTGGCACCAGGACAGACCCCTCTGACTCATGTGTTGCTCTTCTCTAGATTTTCAGACACTAGTCCTGCCTCTTGGTGGCGCTCTACAGCTGTGGGACACCTCCGACGGCCCCCCTCCTCATACACACACACACACACACACACACACACACACACACACACACACACACACACAGCGGCGCTGTTCTGCTAAATGATCCTCACATGAAAGAAGAGGTTTGCAGCTGCTCACCAGGACCTTGGAATGTCAGTCAGCTCATTTAAGGACAGGTAGGAAGCATCAGGAGATGCCCAGGCGGCTGTTTTTCAGGACGAGGACCTCCAAACCGATGGAGATGGAGCAGGAACCCTCACCGCCATACATCGTATTAAATTGTTGTGCACGCAATGCTAAGCTAGGCTAGTCTAATAACAGAGCAACAGGTGTCTGGGTCAGGGACGCTCAAGAGAAGGAAGGAGGCAGAGAAGAAGATGTGGAGGTTCTTCTTTGGGAGTGAGGAGGATGGAGAGGATCAGGAAGGAGTCCATCAGAGGGACAGCACATGGAACATGTTGTGGACTGAGATGGTTCGGACATGGACAGAGGAGGGATGGAGAAGATCTGGGTAGAAGGATGCTGAGGTTGGAGGAGGTCTGGAGGAAGACCAGAGAGGAGATTCATGGATGAAGTGAAAGAGGACAGGATTGTGTGAGAGAGGAAGATGCAGAGGAGAGGGTTCGATGGAGGAACGCTGTGGAGATCCATGAATGGAGATCATATTCCAACACATTCAGAGGACCTAGACCTCGTTCAATCCAGAATTCTGCTCTTCTTCATGTGCTGCCATCGTCCTCTGCTAATGTCCACGGAGTAAAGGCGGCTCCTGGACCAACAACCTTCCATTCAGCTGATGGTTTCCTTCATTCTGCTTCACAAGAATCGGGCCACACAAGCCGTGTCGGACATATTTGACTGTTTTGCTCAGAGGCGTCTTCTGAGCGAACGAAGTGTGAGTCGGTGGAAGGTCTTGCCTTTGCTGTGCTCCTGGAAATCCAGATGCTGCGAAGCCTCGGATTCGGCCAGCATGTTGAGATCACTGAAAGACAGGGAGAAGCCGCTGTTGAAATGCCGATCACTCCTCCGTAAAGCAAAGCGGGAAAATGGAGGGACGAAGTCGTTTGACTCCGTCTGTCACTTTTCCCATTGTTTGCATCCGTCTTTGTTTGGCTGCAAAAAAAAGATGAACCCGAGAGCCCGTTATTTTGCTTTGCTATTGGAGACACAGGCGTCAGTCCTGAGTCACATGATGTGAGCTTTCTACTCTCATCAAGGCAGATTTGAAAACCCTTGTCAGTTGTCTGATGACACTTTCCACCAACAGCAGGTCTGGACCACACTCTTTAAATTGACCTCCAGAAACCCAACAGACCCCCTGGGAGTGAGCACAGCAGCGAAGAAACGCCGCCTTTTCCAGGCCCAGAAACCTTGGATGGATCTCAGCTCAACGTGGGTGGCCTTCTGCCTCTATATCCGTCCAACACCCATCTCTTTTCAGGAAGTAGACTGTTGTCCCATCGGTCTCTACCGTGGGACCGGTGGGACACCTGCGTCTAACATACACCTTCAGCTCCACACTCGAAAACAAACCACTGAAGAAGAAGAAGAGGAAGAAGAGGAAGAAGCGGAAGAAGAGGAAGAAGAGGAAGAAGAAGAAGAGGACATGGACGACATGGAGGTGAAGCTGCCACCGTTTTCATGGAATAATAACCATGGACTATCAGATGGTTGAAGGGGTTTTTATCTTCTCCCTGCACAGTGAAGAACCCCGTTAGCCGTTAGCAAACCCCACACTTATCCTGGCCGAAATGTAGATGTTCCTCAGCCAGCCCTGGAAACCCCTGTGAGGCGTAACAGGCCAGAAAAACCTGGACCTCTTTCTGGCTGCCTCTGTCAATTTTGTCCCAATAATACATCTTACCAGTGACCAGGATAGCTTTTAAAAATGGCGCTACATTGCTCGCAAGAAGTATCTGGTCATGGATTTATGGATTCCACCAACCACCAGGCACTCCCTTTGGAGTTCCTATGGAGCTGTAAAAAGGCCCCTGCCTCGAAGTCGGAGTTAAGATGGTACTAGTTGCTGAAGGTCCATGATCCCTGGTTCTTCTGCCGCATCAAGAAATGTCCTCATTCCCCGAAAAGGTTCTGGGATCTGCAAAAAGCTCTTTCAGAGAGAAAGCTGCGACGGAGAGGTTCATACTCACAGTCTGACACACACTTCCGCCTCGCTGCAGGAATGTCCGACCAGCCCCTGCACCTCCTCGTAGGTCTTCCCCGTCAGGACCACGCCGTTCCACTCCAGGACTTGCATTCCTGCGCGCGCACACACACACACACACACACACACACACACACACACACAGACACACACACGAGTAACCGGGTCAGACGCCCCTGTGGACCCGCGATCCCGGCAGCCAGAAGGGAGTGAACGGGGTTAAGAGCGACCCATATCAATTCAAATGAATCAATTGATATGGGCGAGGGTTTTAAATTTCAGGCAGCACAGCAAACCCACTCGTGGCTGCAGGACTTACACAGTCTGAAACAGCGCATCAGGAGGGTCCTCTGTTTGCGGCGGTACTCTCGGGCTGCATGTGTGGGTGACAGGGAAGCTGAGGAGCAGTGTTTTCACCTCCACTCCATTAGATCCTTCACACAACGTAGGATTTACCCAATGCGCATGCACTCCTCCCGTGAAGATGCCGCGTTCCCGCCGGCGGAATCAACATAGCTCTGCGCCGCCGGCGACGGAATTAGGGGGCGTTATCGCGGTTGAGCTGCTCCTCACGGCGAAACGGCGCCGCGGACGCACCCGGACTCGCGGGCGGAACAAATCGACTTTTAAAAAAGTGTACGACTGACATCTTTTCGGGCGTGGAAAACAGCGAGGTGGTTGGGATGGGGAGGAAGAGGAGACGGGTGAAGCAGAGTGCCGTGGAGGCAAAGAGGCGATTAGGGGTGAACTGAGAGGAAATGCCAGCAATTATATAAATCAAAGTGTTTGTCGGGTCACGCAGAGTTCCACCGCATATGCGAGGGAACTGATGTAAAGGCTGGCGGAGGGGAATCTAAACATTGGCTGAGTGCAGTCGGAGGCTACAAGTCTGGGGAGTAAGAAACAGCTTTATCAACCGTCTTTGTAAAGTTGTCGGGAGACAAAGCGATGCCAGATATCAAGAGCTATTCTCAGGTCATTCCTTTCTCATTTCTCAGTCATTGAAAAACAGCTATTTTCTATCCATCCATCTTCTCCCGCTTCACTCGGCCCAGCTCTGTAACGCGAGGCCTTCCCAGTCCGCCCCGGAGACCTGGTCCTGGGGCTTCATCAGGCAGGAGCAGGAGCTCCCAGCCCATCTCTGAGGGAGGACGCTCACTTCGCCCGCCTGTGTCCGACCACTTTTTCATGATACAAATTTGCACCATTTCTGCTGATTTTTATTCTTAAGTTCGGTCGATTTCGAATGTTTTTCACTTTGCCTTTTTTCTTAAATTGACTCTTTTTGAAAGGAGCGTCTCGCTAACTTTTAGGGTGAGCTAAGTTTACGATCATCACTGGGGACTTATCATCGGTAGCTGAATGGGAATTGGTCTCCACTTCTAAAGCTAGATAGCATTCGCTCACCAATGACGGCAGAGCTTCCATGCTAGGCGCTAACCGTACCATCGGGAGCAACTGGGGGGGCTCAGTGTCCTTGCCAAAGGACACTTGGAGATAAAGACCAGAGAATCGGGGATCGCCGTGTCCTTGGGAGAAGAAACTGAACCCCCCCCAGTTGCTCCCAGCTCTGCTGCCGCCAGTGTGTGAGTGTGATCCTGTGTGAAGGGGCTGAAAGCACCACGTAAATGGAGAACATTTAATTTCAAGGCGGTATTTTGAACCGAGTTTCAAGATGGATTTTTCCAGATGTGAAAGAAGATTTCAATTATTTTCCAGGACATTTTCCTCTTCCATTTTTTTCCACAATGGGGAAATTGGATATTTTCTGGTTACACCTGAACCCTGAGAAAGGTGATGAGCTTTTAGCATTTGATCTCTAACCTTGTGTCGTAATTATTTAATGTTACAAAATATTTAAAATGATCGCCTACACTCTGAGCTGACGTTCTCTGTCACTGCGTTCACAGATCGACCCGTGTGGAGACTCCAAAGAGGCAGAGGCAACAGCTTTGCTCTTTCCTGACACCCTGAACGTGACTCTGCATAAAAATGCTCAGGGAGGGTGAAAGGGTTAACCGTTCCACCACCTCCACCAACCCCCACCCCCTATTGCGGGATCGATAATCCCCTGTGAAACGTAATTTCCTGCCAGTAAACCAAACGGCAACTCATCCTGCGCCGTTGCTGAGAGGAGTGAAAGGGTAAAGGAGGGGATCACTGCAGGTGTCCCCACCCATATAGACTGTATTTGATGGAGAGTACAGTTTGCTGATGCCATAAGCCCTGCAAATCTGTACCGGTATGCACATACGGACACTGAGTTTTCAACTGATAAACCCCTCTACATCTACGGGCAGTAAACCGTGCTGTTATTCTAAATGGTACACAGCCTTACAGAGTGCAAAGTGGGAATAGCAGCAGAGACTTGTATGCTTACGGTTTATTCGTAGTTTGTAGCCAACTTCTGAAAGGGGACCTCTTGATGGTTAAGATATTTGAGCTGCTATCATTGCAAAAAGGTGGATTGAAAGCTTTAATTAAAAGAGTGGTCACAAGTGAAATTCCTGTTTGAGACACCCAAAGACCATGTGCGAATTAATTCAGCTCAGGAGGAACCGTTGTCCTTATGGAACCAGAGCAGAGCAGGACATCTTCAGACTATGAACTACGTGTACTTTCCATAGTTACAGAGGCCATTTTGGTGAGCATCTACATCATACCCATACAGAATGAGGCATTGATAACTGTTTCTAAGCACTGATAAAGTGCTAATGTGCTAATAAGATTCATGCTAAGCGACGGTGGACATGTGTGAAGGTTTTTTGAGCTGCATTTCAGACTGTCCAACCATGGGCTTCTCTTGTTGTCATATTAGATGAACAAGTCACAAGAGGATGTGGTTCTCACTCAAAACTGCACATGAAGTCATTGTGACTCAAGATACTTCAAAAGTTAGATTCAAAATACTCAGATCTACTCTTGGAACTGGATTTGACACCATGGCTTACCTTCAAGAATCTTCCCCGTTTGCTCTGCAGCTCCGCCAGGGAGGACTTTGGCCACATAGGCACCGATGTCTCCATTACTGCCCGGGACTTCCTTCCCTCCAACCACGCGGATGCCGAGACCATTTCCTGATTGGGACCCAAAACCTAATCAGATGGATGCCACTCTTAGAGCCAAAATCCTATCAGCGAGCTACGCTGTGATTCCCAGCCATACACATTGTCCCTGCTAATATTAATTACCTGAAAGGCTCATTAATCTCACAAACAACATTTGGATCTACAAACAGATTAACAAATACCTCCAACCTCCTTCCTTTCAGAGATATGAAACCCTCCAACTCACTCGCTGAGGCTTGAAACAAAAATCCCGAGGCAAAATAACGGCACCCAGAACCCCTGCCTCCACAAAACGCAATACTTCCTTTGTGGACCATTTGCTAATTGCATAAGATAATCCTGAGTGTGAGGGATACGCCATTTTGAGCGTGGCAGTGACTGATGAGCATGGAGAGGGGCCAAGTGAGAAGGGATGTCAGGAAATGAAATGTCTGCCTGCCCGGAGACACGGTGTGATGGAGGAGGGAGACGGAGACTTGGCATGGATGCTAGCTGTTGAGTGTGCGAGTGAAACATGCAGGCCGTTGCAGACCTCATTAATATGTATATTTTCGATCTGTATGTCATTATTGGCAATCTGATCAGCAGCTTCTGCAATAGAGCCAGACAACTCAGGTATTCTGAAGGAGCCTGACAGGAAGCGGTTGCTCTCTGGTGCCATCAGACTGTACATTCATCTGCCCCGGTTACATCTGTGTGCTGTGGAACGTCCAACACCTAACTGCACCAAAGTACATCTAGCATCTACCAGCGAGGCAGCTCCAGCATCTCTCACTGCACTGAAGCCCCTCCAACATCTCCATCCGTACCAAGTTACCTCCGACGTGTCTACCTGCATTATGGTGCCTCCAACATCTCCTGCACTGATGCACCCCCAACATCTGTGACCCCCAGCATGTAATACCGAGGCTCCTCCATCATCTCTAACTATACTGAGGTCCCTCCAACATTACTAACTGCAATGAGGTGCCTCCACCATCTCTAACTGC
Source organism: Fistularia tabacaria (assembly GCA_901007705.1). Classification (NCBI taxonomy): domain Eukaryota; kingdom Metazoa; phylum Chordata; class Actinopteri; order Syngnathiformes; family Fistulariidae; genus Fistularia; species Fistularia tabacaria. The sequence goes on from CAAKHD010000701.1 coordinate 57,297, forward strand.
ACTAAGAAACCTCCAACATCTCCTGCACTACCTATTATCTTACTGAAAATCGCTCTTATCCAACGATGCTGAGAGTTTGACGTGGTCAATGGAAAACAGGGTTCAATATTGACGTGTGCACCCGAGACAGGGGCACATTTGTGGTACTTCTGCACCTTCTGCTGAAAATGTGGTTACTTTACCTGAGACAGTCCGGTCTTTGGGATCTTTCTGCAGTTTGACCCTGAGGTGAGGGAAGGGGTAGTACAGGCCTTTACCCTGGAAGCCATACACAACAGTCAGGGGGCCAGATTCCACGAAGACCGTCCGTTATCGGCCCAACGAGTCACAAGTCATCAATTAAACACAGAAAAACAAATGGAAAATGTAAAAGAATTCAAAGCTTCAAGTAATTTCCCTTTGACAGTTATGTGTGCCAGTTGACGACGACACAGATACCCCCAAACATGTATGCTTTAAAAGGGCTGTACCTGTCTCTTCTCCTGCCCGTTCCCGGAGCGTCCGTCCCTGGGTTTGTCGAACCAGTCCGTCTCTTCCCGCCTCAGGTGGTATGCTTGAGCGACACAAACAAGTGACAGCCCGTCTGAGAACGTGGTCTTTTTTTTTTTTGGTCCAAAACAGCATGAGGATTTTCCCCCCTGCGGGGTAATTGTGATTGCATGCCATGGGCTCAAGGCTAAGTTCATTAAGATACAGGGTTAATATACGAATGATAGGAAAACACAAGGCACAGAGGAAAAGTGTATATTCTGTGTTCTTGTGAGAGAAAAACATGAATAGAGACAAATGTGTTTTACATACTAATAACACCAATGGGGTAAAATGGAGCATGGAGAGGGAAGTATTAGTAGAATTTGCTGAGCAGTATGCTCTGAAACACTGGTTATTTCTATAAATGTACATGTTGGGTATGTATTTACCATTGTTTTTTTAACTCCTTCATCACATGTGCTTGTAAGGGTGCGTTTCATGAGGCATACTCAAAGTGTCTGCTACCCTCCCAATATTTGATCACTTTATGACAATGTGTTTGAATTGTAGTGCGGGGGTTCACGGTGCGGGTTAGTGGATTGCTAGAGAACTGAACTAATACTCTACCATGGGCCGCATCGTCTCTGCCCAAAGCCATCAGGGAATCACTTAGAGCTGCAATCAAGGCAAATTAGTTTACACTGCAAAATGCTACGATCCATATGAACGTAGTGCTCAATAAATATGCTTGCGCCGAGGACCTAGAAGGATAAACAATGATATCTTTCGCAGTTAAAAGAGGAGGATTTGGTCGCAGGTTTTAAATGACAACGAGATGTTATGAATTATGCTGACAATCGTTGGTCTTCACCAACCCGATGCAACCCCTTCCCAATCATTTCCATCATTTCCAGCAATGGAATACTAGGACTGTCTTCCAAAGCTGGCTTCTCTGAATGAGCACAGTTTGGAATTCACATTTAGGAATAAAACAGGCAAAGACATGAATCTAAGAATCAACATCCAATTTTGGGGGGTTCATTTCATGGTACATTTTCACTTATTTCAAACTGCATAATCACACAAAACAAACCACTTTTTGGCAAATATCGAGAGCTCTTATTGCCGAATTTCCCCTATGGGGATCAATAAAGTATTATCTTATCTTAAATGGGACTGAACATAAGGCATGCAAAATCACATGCAAGTACTCACAACAAGACATGCAACTTGAAGTTTTGTATTTATTGCACACACAGATGGAAACATTCAAGACGTCTACTGGTTCGACCAGACAGTATCTGCCTAAACTCTACTGGAAAAGAAAAGTGCTCTTTCTCGAACGGAACTAAAACTTGGTTATAATTTGTTCTGAACTGAAACGGAGGATGAAAGTATATCTTTCAGTACAAATCCTGAGTCCTGGAATGAAAGAGCCAGACGATTGGTTACCACTTGACCAGAAACCCCAAACACAAAGCAGCTGCACCAGAGTACAATCGTGTACAAGGATCATGCAGTGAATAATAATGGTTCAAATGTAAGAAATATCAAAGGTCCGGACGGAGGCGGCGCCCGCAGTGGCATGCATGCATGCGTTCCAGATCAGAACAATGTGTCCATAAGCCCCCGGCCCAGAAAAAAAGAGAAAAATACATTCACCAAAGTAAAGGTCAAACATAAAGAACTAAGCACAGACACACACAGATTTTCAACGCTCAAAAACACTGGTGTCAAACGCATGCAGGACAAACGATATCCAAACACGCCAAAGGAGGAGACGTTTAATACAGTGACAATGTGGCAAGTCTGTTTTTTACCTTCACTATCTGACATGGTGCCTTGAAGGTCATCCAGCAACACATAACCCCTACCCCTGACGGGCTCTTCCCTGATATGCTGTTGCTGCTGGGAGTCCTGCAAGGACAGACAGGAACCGAACTGGTCCCTGGTATCAGCTGAGATGGGCGGCAGAGGTCCAGCTGACGCGCGAGCCATTCCCATTGGCTGCCCGACGGGGCTTAACGGACTCTCCTCCTCTGAGTTCTGGGCTACAATCGGTATGCGACCCCGCCCGCTTTGAACAATAGGGAGGCTAGTTGGCTTGGTGCGGCCGGAGGGAGTTTGGTAGCTCGATCCGTCCCCAGATGCTTCGCCATCCCCCTTCAGCCTCAGCGAGGAGCTCGAAGGGTCTCTTTTGATCGACAGGTCCAAGCCATAGCAAGACGTAGGCCTGGATGAAGGTCTTGAGCGGCTGCCACTTGGATAGGCGGAGTCCAACCCCAAGGTCTGGCCCAGGTTCAGTGACCCAGCCAGATTGGCCCCCAAGGTGGACCCCAGGTATTTTTGCTGCTCCGCAATATTCTTACGGAGACCAAAGGTAATCTCATCCTGCATGAGTCGGCTGGATCTTGGTGATCCACTGGTAGATCCCAAATAGCTGGTGTAGTCCATGTCCAAACCTCTGCCTTCTGTAATAGAGGAGTACTTGGTGGAAATCTTGGGTTCCAGTAAAGGAGTCTTGTGTTTTTGGTACAACATAGATGCTGGGAGTTGTTTAGCTGCCTGCTTTTCTAGAGTCAGTCGACTGATGCTGTACTTTTCTGACTTTGGATAGTGTCTTTGGGAATAACTGGAAATGCTGGAGCTCGGCGTATAGTAGTGCTGGGAGAGACCCGTCAGTTGTTCTAAACTCTCTGTCCCGCCTGTGCTTCTCCTGAACTCTTGCTTGAGCTGCTGCTTCAGGAGTTTCAGCTCGTAGGGTTCCTCCATCGCGTCTTCTTCATCGGGGGTCTTTCCGAACGTATGCAGTCTGGAGGTAGATCCCAGATAATCTGTCGAGCCCAGATCTGCGGCACTTCTATGTAGCAGCTTCTCCGCCTTGGCAAGCTCTCTCTCAGCCAGACTATAAGACGAGGACAGACTTGTGGACCCCTTGGCTAGTTCTGCAGCATCCTCCAGCAGCAGGTAACTCCGGGGTGTATGGTGATCAACCTCTGTGTAATAAGAATCAGACACGGTTGACATGGGACTCCCAGCTATACTTCCCACCTCCAATGCCCTGAGGTCAAGGTGGTTGCCATATTTATCATATTTAACACCTAGATAAGCTGATGATGTGGGATCAGGCTGGCGGCTAATGACGTCGTATTTAGTTGCATCCAGCTCTGAGAGGAGGGCGGCTTGTCTGGCTGCTTTCTGCTGCAGCAGGAGCATCTGATGGTAACTTTGTTGCTGGGAACTGGTGAGCGACGGGACGGAGGAGTAAATGGAATGCGACTGGTACGACTGCGGAGACTGGTAGAGGGACTGCTGGTATTGTGTCTGAGGGTACTGGTACTGGGAGTACTTTCCGTACTCGTGCTTAGTTTGAGGTGGGACAAAGTCATCCAGTTCTGACTGAGGAGCTGTTCTTGGACGTTCAAGACCATGGCTTTCTATCTCCTCATCTTCGGCATCCCCGCGGCCACCTCTTGTCTCTCTGATATTACTAACCTCGCTGTCTGACATGTAGTCTCTGTCCTCGGCGACGCTCTGTAAATAGGCCCTTTCTCTCTTCTCACGCTCTTTCAGCAGAGCATCTTTTCGACGATTGATGCCCATCTCCAAGTACCTGAGCTTGGCATCGATCTCTTTCTCCTCTTCATCGAGCTCTGCTTGTCTTTTGCGGAGCTTGGAGGACTCCCGTTCCACGAGGTCTAGCTCACGATCGATGTCTTGGAGGATCTTCGCACGAGCCATGTTTGAGTTGCGGCACATTCTTCGGCGCGCCGACCCCGTGGTGTATGCCGTCTGGCCGCTGGTCGTCGACTCCTCCTCCGAGGGTGGATTTGGAAGAGTTCTCTTCACCTTCTTCTGAGTGCCTGTTGGTGTACCACCTGATCCCTTTCCCTGTGGGCAAAATAGTTAGAATAAGGGCATTAGCCTTTCGGTTCAGCCAAATGAAAGAGTCACCTCTTGGTCTCCAAATTTTGAACAAAATAAACTTTAAACAATTGATGCCGATCGTGATCATTTTAACGATGAAGTTTAAAAAAGGGTTCAAAGGAAAATAATGTCTTTAAAACAGCATCAAATGGCCATGAATTGAAAAAAAAGATACAGTATTAAGTGTTGTTGCAAGCATGTGAATTTTTTGAATTTCAGTTTCAATTTGCATGAGCTTCTCGACTACGACTTGGGTTCCAGGCTGTAACTATCACAATCCTTCTCCAAAAGGCACATACCTGTGGTGTCAAAAGAGGCAATTTATTCACATTAAGCACATTTGACAGCTCAACATATCCGTGCAAGCTCAGCTGATTTGCCAGCCTCTTATGTATGTATGAGATTCTTAACAGAGAGTTGCTCGAGCGATCTGACGTTCATTCCACGCGATGGCCTCCGGGTGAAAATGTATACTCATAACCTTCAATGCCTCTGCAATCCTCTTGTCTTTTGCACACTAGCATCCACATAAAGTTTTGCACTGTGGAATTTTGAAGGAAATGGGGCAGTTCCTGTAAACTAGAGCTTTTTAAGTGTACTGTAAGCCGCAATAAAATGGCAAACAGTTGTTTAAGGTTACTATGACAGCATGTCTTTCGGCAGAAATATAGATCTGGCGTATTCTGTGAGTCCCAGTAAAAGCGAGACGTGCAGAATGTAGAAGATGAGCATAAATTGAAAACACCGTTGCATAAGAGATCACTCGGTGACGCCACTCTATTCCAGGCAAACACAACGCGAGTGGAGAAATGAGGAAATCCATTGAATCGATGAAATCGGCAATAGGACAAAAATGAGGGGATAGGATAACTTGGGATGAACTTCATGAGCAACAGATGACATCAGATGCACGGGTTGTTGGAAATGAGAGGTCCTTAAATCCAAAAGGTCGTATCACTTGTAGAGGAGCAGCAGAGCTACACACAGTAAGGCCATCTTGCCATTTTGACGACGGGTACTTGCCAGATGTATGCCAAAGTAGGATTATTTAAAGTATTATCATATTAAATGATAAATTATATTATAAGGGCAAACTGTCCACTGCAAATAGAGAGAAACATTTGGTTTCTTTGTCTTGAAGCAGAAGCAAAAAACTCAAAGAGACAAAGTAAACTAAATCCTATGAAAAGATGCCACCATTAATGCAGTTAAAAAAAAAATTAAAAAGGGAAATAAATGGAAATAATTGCTCATTATTAAAGCAAGCATGTTCAACACAAATAAAACTGTTTTTGCTTGGAGTACAATATGCTTTGATGCGCTTACACATTGTTTTTGTTCTTAGACTGGTTTTATTGTCCTTCAGTGGACTACAATTGTACACAGAATATAAGAAATACTCAGCAGTGCAAATGTTGTAAAGTACAGTCGTGAAAGTGACCTATGGGGTGAACAGCAGAGCAACAATTGTTCCTTTAAATAACAAAGTAAGTGAAAAGGTGTACAAATGTGCACGAGACAAACAGTACAAGTTCACGGTGAAAGCGACATTAATAAATCCACGTGTATTTGAGGGTACTTACAGTGTAGCTTTCACCATGCTGGGTGCCCGATGATGCCCTGTCATCTCCTGTCGGACTCATGGGCTTCGGGTCAGACATTGATCTCTGCATGGCTTTTGGCCCTCTGGGACTTGCCGGAGGGGCTTTCGATGGATCGGTGCTTCCCCTTAGTCTTTGGGGGCTCGTGTCACCCAAGGATTTCTCGTAAGATACAAACTCAAGAGATTTGCTCGGAGATATACACGGCGATATGGGCGAATAGAGGACCTTGGGGGATTTAGGCGGAGCTTGAAGGGTGGAGGAGTCGGTTTTGAGGTTAGGAGATTGGCCTATTTCTAAGGGGGTTGGACGTTTTTTGGGCGAGGTTTCGGAGTCAGACAGCTCCATTCTGGTGTCCATGCGAATGTTCCCTTCTGTGTCTGTTTGTATAGAAATCTCAGTATGGGCTTGAAAAGACATTCCTGGCTGCTCTCCTCGGTCTCCTCTAGCTGTGCGTGGGCGGGTCTGCCGGGTTCTGGTCTGAGCCTCCCATTCCTCCTGGTCTTCATCATCAGTCTGTACACAGCTGTCCACACTCTTTTTAACGCTCCTCTTTTTTCTCCCTGCAGTGTAGGCCTTACTGACAGTTTCATCTTCTTCATCTGTTTGGCAGCCGCTATCTGTGATCTTTCGGGATAGCACGGTGCCATCGGGACCCAACACGATTGCCTCCTGTATTCCGTTTCCTGGTATATCCCCACCTGGGTACATCTGACGGAGTTTTTGTTCTTCCAGCTGTAAGCGGAGTTGCTCTTGGAGTCTCTGGATCTGCTCAAGCTGCTGCTGCTGCTGTGCATATGTTTCTTTCTGCATCATGAGATGAGCCTGTCTTTCTTCTTCCTGTTGGGCCAGGATCTGCTGTTTCATGACCTGTAGTTCCTCCAGTTCTTTCTGTACCAGGAGCTGTTCTTGCTCACGAAAGCGCTGTATCTCCTGGCGCTCCCACTCTAATTCCTCAGCCAGGCGCTGTTGCTTCAGTTTCTCCATTTCCAGCCTTTCCCGCTCAGCCTGATACTGACCGTCACCAGGGACCATAGGTGAGGAGAGAGCCTCCAGGGAAGCTGCGATGGCCTCAAGGGATGCATCAGTGTAGGTGTCAAGGGACAAAGAGGCAGTAGGAGTGGTCATAGTATCTGCCGCAGAACCACTCTTACATATCTCAAGGTTGAGTGGGGCGTCTCCTTGTTCCTCAGCAGTGGTAATGGAAATGGTGGACAGGAAGCTATGGGACCGTGTCAAAGGCATATTCTGGAGGTTTGACAGCGAGGGCATAGTGTCACTGGTATGCATGCCTGATAGGGTGTTGTATGATGTACTAAAGATAGACCCTGGTTGGGTGGTAATTGCATACGTAGACGGGACGGGTGCGGCAACGGACGAATACACCACCCCGTTGGATGACCTCAAAACACTACTCGTGCCAAAGAGTGTGCCAGCGGCACTTGTGACTCTGGCTTGAGAATAAGGTGGAATTGTCATTCCTGCATATGTCCCTTTCTTGGAGTAGTCAACTGCTTCACCTGTCAAAAGTTGAAAAAACAAAAACATCAATTGAGTCCTTGTAAAGAAGAGTATGTAATCTTTCAATCAAGCCATGCCGTTTCCAAATCATGAAAAAGATGGGAAAGAAAAAAAAAATTCCACTGTGGATGATTGTAAAAAAAAAGATGAATAGTGACAGCATGCAGGCCCATGCAAAAATATTTCAAAGTAAAAATCAATTGTCCATGCAGAACAAAAAAGTAAATGAAAATTGCCCCCCTTAGCCATGAATAAGCAGAGGCAGGTCGAAATGACATTTAAGGGACAGGTCGGCGATGTCGCTGCACTGACCTGCATCCGAAATCTTCGCTGAGGTAAGATCTACCGCACCGTCAGTGGTGCCACTGAAATTATAGCTATTCTTACTCTTGTAGAGGAACAGGCCAGCTTCAGCTAGGTTCGTGTCGGACATTGACGGTTTTATCCCACCGAACCCTCTCATTCCATAGGGTGAGCGGCCATATTGGTAATGGTCGTCACGATATCCGAAACGGTCTTCAGGCAGAGGAGTGGTTGGTTGCTGGGAAGTACAACTTCCAGCAAACGGGAGCTTGTACACGACATCGCAGCACACCGCTCTCTTTCCCGCGGTCAGATCCACTGGTTTGCCATCGTCATCTGTAATTACAGCGGTGACAGCTTCCGAAGCGCTGGTGTCAACCGACACCACAGTGTTAAATGGTTTCGTTGTGCTAAGGTCAACAGCTCCTGCCATAGCTACTGTTCCGGAAGTTAATCCATTAGCAACGCAACCTGCAAGAGAACTAGGTGCCAGAGTGACGGGGACGGCGACACTGCCTGTGTTTGAGCCTACTGATAGGTTGATGGGGATCTCGGTGCTGCTGTGAGTGGAGGGCTGCGAATCGATGGGTCGATATATTATTTGGGAAACAGGCTCGAACGATCTGGTCTTTGTTAACTGAAGGGGAACTGAAGATGGTTGGGAGGCATCCAAACTGTCACATCGCTGGATTGTTGCAGAGCAGGTTACAATGGTAATGCTATCGGTCACTACAGAGACGGTGGAGGATTCGGAGCTGAGATTGACCACGGGCGACTGTATGGCACTGTTGTGTCGCAAAGAATCGGTCGCGATGGATGGACGTCTCGAGTCTGGACCAGCAGACAGGTCTACCCCGTTCATGTCAGATTCCGCGTCTACTTTCATCGTCCTGAGGTCCACCACCTCACAAGGCGGAAGGGCCTGTCCACTTTGTGCTGGAGCCTGGACTTTAGGTTTTTCCAACGAGAGCGGGATACCGTTTGCCCTCGGTGCTGGCACCGGAGGCGGTGTCCTTTCATGGACAACAGAGACGGTGGTTCTTTGGACTTCCGTGGTAACCACTTGAGAGATGACGTTGGGCATCACCACGGGCGGCTGCGCTGAGGCAGATATCGCCTCGATAATGCGACAAGAACTAGACACATGCTTTTCCGGGCTGCAAATCTCTTGACTTTCAATAGACTCAGTGACTCTTGTGAATGCCAGAGGAACCCGGGTTGTGTGAGGAGGGGTCTGCTGTGGATGCTGCTGACTGCATGGCTGAGGCTGTTGCTGTGTGTTGTGATAATTTTTGGGCTGCGTGTGATGTAAATCAGATGACGGGCTCGGGCTTGAGGGAGCTTGAGTCGAGAAACTGTCTACTGGAGAGCTGGGCTGAGATGGCAGTGTGATGACCACATAGGTGTCCCGGAGATTTCTGGCGTATCTTGGAGAAGAAGGAGACTTTGGTGAGACTTGAGATGGCTTCGTCTCAGAGGAGGGGCTAAGATTCATGGCCATGTCAGAGGAACACGTTTGGAGTACAGTGGGTCTTGGAGGATGCGGAGCGTGGGCGGGTGAAGAAGGCTGCGAGCCAGGTTTTGGAGCTATTGGTGGTTTGACACCGTGTCCTGGTCTCTGGCTATCACTGATTCCAGGTGAAATGCTTGGCTTTGGAGGAACAGGGGGTGGTCCGTGAGGTTTGTACGTTGGTGTAACCGCTTGCCGTGTCGGTGACGCTTGAGCGGTCTCTGACCTGACCGGAGTTGGTGAAGCTTGGGGCGGGAGAGGAACGGGAGCTTTCCTGGGGAAAACGGTTGGCTTTGGCGGGGTCGGAGGAGGCAGTGGCGGTGCAACAGGTACTTCACCATTTTCCTGAGAATTAGCCCTACGCAAGACATTTGGCTTCGGGGGTACAGGTGGGGCGGTTGACACAATGCTGGGAATACTTGCCGTGTATTGGGGAACAGTGGGTAATGGTGACACAGTTGCAGTCATCAAGGCTGGTGTTACGGGCGATGAACTGGATAGGTCAACAACATCAGAGTGGGACACTGTGACGGCGGTGGCTTCTTGCTGAGCCGATTGGGCCGATGACGGTGCGTCAGAAATCACTGCCGCGGCTTCGGCTTCCGTCGCTGGCGCTGTGTCACGTACCTCGGCTACATCCTCTTCCTTTTTGGCCGTAAATTCCTCATCAGATGACAACTCACCCGAAGAACACTGTGTCACTTTTAAGTCTGGAATGGGATGGAGTGCCCTTCTCGACGCCAGATCTCCTTCTTCAGGATGCTGCTGTGTTGGACTCGTCCCGGGAGTGAGTACTCGTTTCATTAGCTCTTCATAGGCAGTTTCAGCATCCAACAATGGCTTCCCATCTTTTCCAAAGATGACGGTACTGTCCTTGGAGAAGGTATTCTCAGCGGGTTGCAACACGATCTCTGGGTTTGTGCTTTCTTCTTTCGGTTGCATATTCTGATACTCTTGTTCCAGTTGCATGAATTCCTTTCTCTTTTTGATCATGTCCTCGTAGACTTCATCCGGCGATCTCAGCTTCTTGGGCTGAGCAGGAACGATGATCTTTTCTGACTCGCCCAGGTCAGAGGGGGCATTTTCAATCAGAGAAGCATAAGCATAATCTTCAATAAGCATGCCTCCATAGAGGGATTCCTTCTCTGGTTGAATATCACTTTTCTCAACTGTTGGAGACTTGGCCCTCAGCATTATTTCTTCATAAGCCTCGTCAGCAGATTTGAGAACTTTTTTCTCTGATTGGTCAATCATTTGACCATCGGTCGGGGAGTGAAGAGACACTGATGTAGGCAACGTATAGCTCTTTTGCACGGCTGCAATCTTTGACGCAATAATTTCAAACCCCTCCGGATCTGATTCAATACTCGGAGAGAAATCTGAGCAGGACGACCGTCTGATCTCCTCCATTTCCGCCTCTTGCCTCAGTTCTTCCGTAGGCGAGGCGTCCTCAATAGGCGAGAGATTGCTTGGCGGCGTCTTTGGATGCTCTCGCCTCCTCTGGCCTCGAATGTCGTCTTTGTCTTTCTTGGATTTCTTCCCTGAGCCCTTCTGTTTCTCCTGCTCCCTGAGAAGCTCCTCTTCCTCCCGTAACTCCTCTTCTTCGGAGGAGTCCTCAATGGTCGGCAGCGTTTGCCCCGGTTGTCTGTGTTTGGCCTTCCTGTGCTGTTTGCTCTCGCTGGAACGGATATGGCTCGGGCTACTACTGTCGCTATCTTCATCGAGTGAGGACAGCGACGTCGGGGATGTCCCGGGAGTGAAGCTGGACGCATGTAGGCTGGACGACCCCTCGCCTCTGGACCTGTCGTCCGGGGAGTCTGTGAGGCTTTCCATCTCAGGTTCTGCATTATCGTTGGGTACGCACACGGGGCTGCTGGTTGTATTCAGCTCCATTGTTTGGAATTTGCGAACGGCAGGAGTGCTTGGCTCCTCTTGTTTTGTTTCTAGAGCCCCGTCTTTGGCAGTTTCTACTTTAGTTAGTGAGCAACTGAGGTCTTTATCTTCAACGTCAACTGGACTTATGGTGCTGTCCTTGGTGAGTCGTCTTCCTTTCGCAAATGTGCTCTTCTCCACGACCTCGCCCTTCTGTTTCCTCTTCTCCTCCTCCCTGATCTTCTGCCGGATTACGTTTTCCTCATCGGACGGAGAAGCGTCCTCATTCTCACTCATTTCCATGATCTGTTTTCGAATGAAATCTTCATCGTCCCCGGACATAGGGCTTTCTTTTCCGAAGCTTTCGCTGCTATCTTCCAGTGAATCTGCCTTGGCCTCCTTGGGCACAAGGAGCCTTTTCTTTGTGCTGGCTTTGTTATCCGTCTCACAAACCTCTTTGTCCTCTTCTGAGCTAGGTGAGTCGGGGGATAGAGGAATAACTTCCAATTTACGCCTGGTCTTGGAACCGTCAAACCGTTTGTCCTCGCCGTCTTTCGGCTGTGTGCTTCCCTTGGCCTCCAGGATGGGTAGGACTGTGCTTTCCAGCTTTGCCAGGTCAGAGGGGCTGGTGGGACTACCCTCTTTGGTGGCCATTTCTCCAGCACCGGGCTCTTTCAGCATCTTCACCTTCTTTACCTGCGGCATATAAACAAAACATGTTATCTGGAGTATTCCCACTGCACAGTCTCACTGGCAGCTAAAACCTCCCAAGGAGTGACACTTGGAAAAATAAAACACTTTTCCCTAAAAGCGTTAGCATACAGACGTAATGGATTGGACTTCAGTTTCGACTCACTTTGCTACAAACATGAAGGGATATTGGGTCTTCTACCGGGTAGAGACTCAGCCCTTGTTGCACTAAATTTGTAAATATGTACCGGTGGTGTACGACATCCTAGTGCTAAATACTTTGGTCACCTCAGCTGTAGGGTCTCCATCACTCGGTTTCACCATGACGACATCCTCCTCCTTCGCACCTTGGTCCTGCTCACCAACTACAGCGGCTGAGATTTTAGGTTCTGCTACGGGAAGCGAAGCTACCGAAACGCACAGGCTTCTGTTCTCAAGCCCCGCCGTCGTCGCAGTGATCTTTTCTACATCAGATTCCGGGGTGTCATCCCTGCCACTCGCGACGCTCGTCTCGGATACCGAAATAGATTCCTGGATCTCGTCAGTGACGCGCACCGACTGAACCTCCCCTTTGTCAACTTTTTCTTCCTTCTCTGCGACTGACGCTTTTCCCCCCGTGAATTCCTCGGGGTGTTTCTCATCACCGCCTTTCGGAGGCGGCGCCTCTTCTTCCACTTCGGTTTGAGTTCCGCTAATGGCGGCTGCGGACGTCACCAGCTCCGCGCACTGAACTGACTCTTGGGCATCAATCTCTTCATGCTCTTTAGACTCGGGCGTCGAGGGAGCAGATGTAATCACTGCTTTGTCACAGTCGTTTAACAAAGTACCTACAGCTTTTTTGTCTTTTTGTGCTGCGCCCTCCGAATCGCCCGTAGATCGTTTTCCCTCAAACGACTTCTCGTCAGGGCTTTCCTCAACGGCTCGGGGTTCACGCTCTGTTCTTGGTTCTCCCTCTGCAAGTACTTCTGTCTCTGCTTTTGGAGGTCCTTCACTCCCGGCCCGGAGGACTCCGTCTCCTCCTTCCGATTTCTTTTTCTCATGACAAGTGTTTGGATGCTCAGCGGAAGCGCCTTCTGGGTTCGATTGTGCCTTGCTAACATCCTCTTCAAGAGGTTTCTGGTTATTTTCCTTATCTATTACTTTCTGCTCCTGTGCCACCGCAACTTTTTCCTCAATCCCTGCCTTTTCGATATCCATTGCTACAACTATTTTCTGCTCTTCAACCATGCGTTTTTCTTCAATCCTCACCTCAGCAGTGTTCTCGATCTCACTCGACTTTTCCTCAAAACAGCTAGAAGACGTCCCCTGTTCAGTGGTTTTCACTGTTTGCTCCAAATGGGTTTCGTTTTCCGTCTCCGGAGCTGAGATTTCTCTCTCAGCCGGAATGTCAGGAATAAGTGCTTTTCGAGCGAGCTCCTCCACCTTCACTACCGCTTTGTCTTCGAGTTTATCAGCCTGACCTTTTTCCTCTAAAGCGGAGACAGGAGCGTTAACTGCAACCACCGAGGGACTCTCAGCCTCAATGCCCTTTTCGAGCTCCCTTCTGAAATCCTCCTCGAGTTTAGGGACTTCATTTTTGTCGGAGTCGAGACTTAAATTCGTCTCAGCCTCCACCGGAGGAGGCAGAGCACCTTCTGCGACAGTCTGGATCTGAGCTCCTGCACAGACGCCTGCTGTCACTTCGTTTTTGACATCAAGCGCAGCATTTTCAGGTTCTGTTTTGGGAGCGAGGGATTCAGGCTCCGTATCAATGGGTGCTCCGGATGGATCCTGACGCTCTCCCTGCACCTGTGCTTCCTCTGCATGAGCTTTAGCAGATGCATCAACAGCCTCAACCTCTATTTCTTCCTCCTGTGTTTTTGCTTCTGCATCTGCTAAATCTTTGACTTCGCCTGTGACTTCTTCAGACGTTGATGACGGGTCAACTCTGCTGGTCTCTACTGGACTCGCTGTCACCTCTGGAGTCGTATCTGGCCTGAGCTCCGCTCCTGCCCCTGCTGGGAGGGGAGCTGTGCTTTCACTCTGTGCAATGAGGGGATTTGGGTCTATTTCTATGTTAGCATGTACTGCCTGAGTGTCTGAACTGGTGTTATCTGCAGCATTTTGAGTCTGGCTTTCCACAGGGAGCAAGGGGTAACCCGTCCCTTCTGCGGGGGCGGCCTGCTGCTGCTGCTCAAGTGCTGGTATCTCAGCACTCTCCGCTTGGTGCTCAGTATTACAGGGCTTTATCTCGGGATGCACCTTTTCCTCCGCTGCTAATTCTGAAGTTGCCTGTTTTCCCTCAACAGCTGAGACTTCAGTGACAGCTACACGCTGACTGGGTTGCACAACATTAGACGATTCCACATCAACATGTGGCTCGTCCTCTACTATGTTCTCAGAGGTGGAAGTTTGGACGGAGCTCGCTCCGCTCTCTTGAATGGAAACATCCGGCGGAGCACCTACAGGCTCGGAGGCCGACTCGTCCGGCGGAGGTTCCTGTGCTTCCTGAGGGGGCGCACTAAGAGACGGAGGATCACCAGGCTCGTGTGAAGTGGCTGTAGGTGTGGGAGCGACTGCGGGCACTACCTTGGTCTCAGAAGTCGGCGGGGATGGGTCTGCTGCTTGCACTACAGGACTACTATCTACAGCGGTGGGGTCAGGGGTGGAGGAGGGAGCAGGAGCAGATGCCGTCTTGCTCAGCGACGCCGGCGGTTGCGCATCTCCCAGTCGACCGGACGCGGATCTCTGAGTCTGGCAGGTGAGGCACAGCCACTCTTTCTGTAAGATAAGATCACAGAACAATTAGTCGGCAATCAAACATCTTTTCCCATCATTCAGGGGAAAATAAGGCTCCGCGCGTCGCAGCAGAGCGCTTGAAAGGCAATCACTAAAATCCGGTCACACAGCGAGATGAAACCGGATGTCCCACGCCGTTGAGTATTAGTCCAGAAAAGCGCCACCTCTTCTATTTCAGCTGTTTTTTTTTTTTACATGTGCAGGACGAAAGAGACGGGCCTCTGCATAATTCAGGGTAATGGGACGAGGGAGCGGGTCACGGGGGGGGGGACACGGTGCACGTCAAGAAAGGGGGCGGACGGTCCGTCCGAATCGCTTCGAGGCTTTTTGCAACGCCGTGTGATTTTTTTTTTTTTCACAGTGCGGTGTGTTTGTGGGCCAGGCTCATAAAAAGAAAAAAAAGAAAAAACATGAATTAATAACAATGGCGAGGCTTGCATCATCACATCCCAACCCTCCACAGGGACCCGGCTTCCAGAGCAGGTTTTTTTTAATGTCGAGGAATGCGCGTTTCTATTAATATTCACCGCTGCGTATTTATCATCTCGCACCGACCCTGATGCACATTAACCAGCAGCAGCAGATGATGAAAACTCAAATGGGACCAAGCAAAAGGCAGTGCGCAAGCATGTGACGGGGAAATGTCGGCAGCGAATGAATCTGCTGTCAGAACCATTGAACCGCAGGAGCAGGTAAGCACCGACGGTCTTTCGACTCATTGAACAAGTCCACTCGACTTTTTTTTTGTCCTGTTTTACTGATTTGTGGTGGTTGTCCATGCCCTCCTGTGCCTTTTTTCTGATATTTTAGATTTCTTCTTTCTATTGCGCGGTTTGTTTTCAATTACTTTTGGGTCAAAGGTCCGAAGTAACGGAGAAGTGTGGAAAAGAGGTGAAGAAACGGGTTCAAGCAGGTTGGAATGGGTGGAGAGAAGTGTCAGGGGTTCTATGAGATAGAAGATCATCAGCCAGAAGGAAAGGAAAGGTGGAGGAGACAGTGGTGAGAGCAGAGATGATGGATGGTTTGGAGAAAAGACAGGAGGCAGAGCTGGAGGTGGCAGAGATGAAGATGTGGAGGTTCTCTTTGGGAGTGACCAGGATGGAGAGGATCAGGAATGACATGGTAGATGTTTTGGAGAGAAGGTCAGAGATGGTTGTGTCATTGACAGAGGAGGGAGAGGGAATATATATTTATTTATTACATTAATCTATTTATTTCTGCTCATGTTATTTAAAAAAAAAAAGTATTATTTATTCATTTTTTATTTTTTTTGTGCTATCTATGTGTAAATGTGTATGTATATATATGTATGTGTATATTGTATATATTGTGTATATGTGTATATATATATTTATGTAGGTATGGGTATGTGGGTTAAAATGTATGTATACGTGTGTGTGGAATGAATGGTGACTTATGTGCATATGTGTTTGCACTGTCATATGTGTGTATTTATCTTTCCTGTTTTTTTTTTTTTTTTTTTTTTTTTTTCCCTTTAATTTTTCTTTTCAAACCCCCATTTTCCCCCTGGGGGGCAAAAATATATTTTTTTTTTTT